>OX122890.1:38107784-38380224 GCA_944738655.2 Andrena hattorfiana
CCGTCCAAAAATCCTTCCCTTCCTCCTCCCCCACCCTCACCCTACACACCGTTTCCTTTAATACCTCCCCACACCTTTCCACTAGCCCTTCCCTCATGCCCCTCTTCCTCATAGCCCTCACCAACACCTCCCTATCCACCGAGTCAAAAGCCGCCTTTAGGTCTATGAAGAAGACCACCATCTTCCTTCCTTTCCTGGTCACCTGTCGGTTAATCAGATGGTTCAACACATATATGTTGTCCATACACCCCATTCCTCTCCTGAAGCCGGCCTGACTCGGTGGTAGCAACCTTTTCTCTTCCACCTCCTGCCTTAACCTCTCAGCGAGCACCGATGCATAGACCTTATAAGCCGTCTGCGTAAGTGTAATCCCCCGATAATCCTCCACCTTCTTCCCGACCCCTTTCTTGACTACCGGCACCACAATTCCACTCCTCCACCTATCCTTCCCCCTTCCATACCCTGTTACAAATTACCCATAACCAATCCTCCACCTCCACCCCCCCAAACTTCTACACCTCATTGGGTATGCCGTCACCTCCTCCCGCCTTTCCCTCCTTCAGCCCCCTTACCACCCTTCTAATCTCCTCCTTACTTAACTCCTCCTCCTCATCCTCACCCCTCTTTCTTTCCCCCCCTTTTCTCACCCTCCACTCCACCCCACCCAACACTCCTCTAAAGTAGTCTTCCCACTCTTCCATTTTTATCCCCTCCTCCACCCTCCCCCTCCTTTTTCTCTCTCTATTCACCACTTTCCACACATGTCCTTCTGTCTTAACCCCCTTCACCTTCTTCTCCCACTTTTCCACCTCCTTCTTCTTTCCCTCACACATTATCTTATACTCTTTTTTCCTCTCCCTATACTCTTTCCCCTCTCCTCCCTCTCTTCTCCATCTTCTCAGCTCCTTCCTAACCTTACTTTTCTCCTCCCTACATTCTTTGTCCCACCACCCCCCTTTCCATCCTTTTTTCCCCCCGCCCCCACCATCCCAATCGCCCCTTTTACCCTTTCCTTCAGCTCTTTCCATTCCTCCTGTATACCTCTTTCTCCCCCCTCTCTCTTTCCAACCCTTCGTATAAACTCCCTCCCCTCTGCTGCCCAATTCCCCCTTCCTACCCACTTTCCCCCATCTTTTCTCCCCCTCCTTCCCTCCTCCCTACCTTCTCCCCTCAGCCACACCACCACCGGGTGGTGGTCTGAATCCACCCTCTCCCCCACCTCTAACCTCTCCACTCTTTCCCTCGTGTCCTCGTTCCCTATGACATCGTCTATAACTGAGTTCCCTCTCCCTCCTGTATACGTCCACTCCCCCTCCTCACCCCCTCCATGTTTCCATTCAGAATTCCCCACCCCCTCTCCTCTAAATATTTGCACAACCTCTTCCCCTCCCCGTTCACCTCCATATCCTTCGACCTCCTAGTTCCCAGTCCTTTTTCCTCCCCTTCCTCCTCTCCCGAAATTTCCCCCTTCCCTTCCCCTCCTTGCATTAAAGTCCCCCCCTATCACCACCCTTACTCCCTCTTCTCTTCCCTCCACCCACTCCTCTAGCTCCTCCAGTTTCCTCTGCAGATCTTTGTTTACGTATACTCCCACCACCCTCCACCACTCCCCCCCCCATCTTCGCCATCCTCATCATTATCCCCTCTCTTTCCCCTACTTCTTCGTCCCTTGCTTCTATTTCTTTTCTTATCCCCATTAACATCCCCCCTATTGCCCTCCCCTTTTTATTTTCCCTCTTAGCCCATTGTTTTCCCCACACGTATCCCTTTGGCAGCCTATTCCTTACATAATCCCAATCCCTTTCTTCCATCCATGTTTCACACATCACTATCACCTCCCACTCCTCCAGTCCTTTCCAAAAGTCCCCATCCTTATTCTTTAGCCCCGCCACATTCCAAAAGGCCACCTTATGACCTCCGCCGGCCACCTCCTTCCACCCCTTCATCCCCTCCCTCCTCCCCCCTTCGCCCTCCCTTCGTTTCCCTGCTCTTCTATCCATTTCTCATACACCTCATCCCATCTCTTCATCCTCTCGTTCACCCACATCTTCATGTACCCAATCCGCACGTTCTTCCCGCTCTCCCTTTCCTTCTCTGCCTCCCTTTCTATTTTCCATCTCCCCCTCCTCTCCTCCTCCGTTAGATCGTCATCAATCCTCTCTCTTCCACCCTTCATATTTTTTCTCGCTTCCATCACTTTCCTTTTTTCCTCTCTCCCCGCCATTTTCACCAGCACCATTCCACTACCTCCCCCTCCCGCTCTCCCTATCCTTACCACCTCTTTTATGTCTCTCTTCTCCAAACCCATCCTACCATAGCTTCCGTATCTCCTCTCCGACCTCTCTTCCTTCTGTCACCACCCCCCTTACCACTACATTGTTCCTTCTGCCCTCTCTTTCTTTTTATCCTGCATCACCTCCATTATTCTCATTCTAAGGCCCCACTCCTTCATTTGGCCTTCCTCCACCACTCCCTTACCACGTCTTCCTTCCTTTTCCCAGCTCTCTACTTTCTCCATCACCTCTTCCATCCTTCTATCCCTCTCTTCCCAACCCTCCAGCTTTTTCTCCAAACCTTCCCTCCTTAACTTCTCCTCCTTCAGCCACTCTTCCCATTTCCTCCTTTCCCCTCTCCATTCCTCCTCCATCCTTCTTCTCTCCTCTCTCTCTTTCCTCACTTCCCTCAGTTCCCTTAACTCCCCCACCATCTCCTTCATTATACCTTCCATCCTTCCTATCTCCCCTCCCACCTGTTTGCTCTCCTCCTTTTCCTTTCCCCCCGGCGATCTCATCGTTTTCCCACTCCTTTTGAAACCCCCCCTTCCCTCTTCGTACATTCCCTCCATCTCCTCCTCTCTCTCCCTCTTTTTTCCCCACAAGCTATCCAAACTCCCCGCGCTACTCCCTACACTACCACCACTATCCTTTCTAAACCTTTCTTCAATCCTCTGTTTTCCTTTCCCTTTTTCTCCCCCTTTCCCACCAACTCTTGCCTCTCCCCCCCCTCTCCATCCCTTTTCCTTACCGCCCCACTACCCCCCCTTGCCGTACCATCCTTCCCTTTATCTATTATCTTATCTCCTTTCACCCGTTCAAATCTCCCGCCTTTCCTCCAAATCTTCTACGCCCAAATCTTCTCCCCTTGCCTTTCTGCTGCCTCTTTCCCGCCAAGTTTCGCCTACCTTTGCCACTTAACCTCCAAACCTTATACCTTTTATCTTCTATTCTCCTGTCACCAGGGTCGTGACACTCAATGTATTATTTTGTTAGCATGAAAAGCACCATCTAACGGGAGTCGTTACCATTAAATTGCTATAGGCGGCAAATTTAAAACGTGGATCAAGTGCCCTTCAATTCATAGCGCTTTCGGGCGGCCGCACTGGGGCGCACTGAGTGCGAATTTTAGCCAATCTGAAACGAAAAAGTTTACACTCCTCGCTTCCGATTGGCTAAAATTCGCACTCAGTGTGCCCCAGTGCGACCGTCCGAAAGCGCTATCAGTAAACTTTAAATTGTTGCACGACTATATACAATCATACTTTATGCACCCTAAATACAATGTAAATAGAAGTGTGTATAGTCGTGTAAAAAGTGCATCTCGGTCGTTTCTGTTTAAAATAAAAAAAGCAGCAACATTTATGTTTTTAACGGCAATCTTTTATTGCGTGTAATTACAGCGTGCTTCATTATATCTGATTTAATATTATTAATATCGCACTTTATAATCTCCTTTCCTCTAATAATATTATTCAGCTTTTTAACAAATTGAGTAATTGTGAATCTTATAATATTATCAATTATTGTTATAGTTACGTTTTCGCTGTGGTCACACATGAAACTGAAATTTACATGTTGTTTTACATACATTGCAGTTGTTTTCTGAATATCACATGTGAAATCGCAATTCGTGAGCATATACTGACTAATATTATAAACTCGTGAAATACATGTCAAAAAATATGGTTCATATTTCGATAAAATATTAGATTCATTTTTTTCATTATGTAACACATGTATCTTACATAGCCTGCATTTTAAAATTGAAATAAGGGGTTTCTTTAAGTTTTGTAAAATACGCAGTAATATTCTATCGTTTACCTTTTTTTTGCAGAGAGATAATATTATTTTATTAATATGGGGATTTTCTTCAACTGAAATATGTTGCATTTGCTTCTTTGTAAATAGCATGCTTTCAAATTGAAGGAGGCAAACTTCGAATGTTTCTTCGCAATTGGACATTCTAGACTGCGATGTAGTTATATGCCTTAAAAATAAAGATTTATATGTTTCGGCAAATTGTCTTGAAGTGGGATTGGTTAATCTCCCTCGGTGTTGCCGAATTTGAGAAAATAAATTTTCCACGCAATCCTGATTTATTTTACGAGTGTAAAAACTCTTGTTGCGGGTATCTAAAATTCTATTGGTTAAATCTATGAAACCTTCTATTGTAAAAATAAAGTTTTTCAAACAAGGTGGTCTGACTTTTTGTTCACGCCCTTCGATTTTAAAATACATATTTTTTAAATCTCTTATTGCATTTTGCCAATAAGCAATATGGCCACTTTTCTTCGTTACTGCACCTTTATAATCTATTGTTGAAGATCCTTTTTCAGACGCATTAAGGCTATCAAATAAATTATTAAAAAATTCAACAATTTTGGCCATACCACGTGCATCTTTTGGCATTCTGTACGTGCCTGTTATATCTGCTTCATCTGTAAGAGACAATAATATTTTACTTAGTATTCTAAGTATCATATCACTTTATTGTAATTGTACTTTGATACTTACTATTTCGAGCCATACTACTAATGGCGAGAGCCATGGAATGGCTAAGCACTTGTGCAGCATGCGATACTTTCATTTTTTTTATTTCACGTTCATATACATGCTTTCGTGATAATTTTGTTAAAAATCTAACGCCCGTCAATGTATTATCTATTTCGTAAGCAGTTATTATATGTTGCCATTTTGCAACATGCATATCTTTTTTATCATGCCACACTAAATTCTTTGTTAATAAATTGTTCCTGATGCCTTTTAATAAATGTGGAACGTCATATACCGGAGTCACTTCTACTCCATCTACGACGATACGGCGTTTTGGAAGTATATTATTTTTTATATAATATTCCCGAGATTCTGCAATTAAAGTTTCTACTGCTGCTCTGTTAGTACTTCCTTGATCGCATACTGTAGCGATTACATTTAATCCTGTAAAATAAAATATATTGCAATAGTTAATTCGTTACAATATTGGATATTTGCAAAGACAGAATTTATTTCAGAATAGCATTGTACACACCAATTGCACTTAAATTCTGCACTAAAGTCTTAAAGGTTGCCTTCAATGTTATCACATCTGTTGTACCCGTGCAGAATGTGTAATATATTACTTGCTTCTAATTTGTCAGCATCCCCTTTATCATAAATACAAGAGCGTGATTAACTATTTTATTGTTTTTTAATCCTAACAATGAATCTTCATGTTTATCGTATTCGATACTGGGTAGTATAGAAACTTCGTCGAAAATTAAACAACATATTTTGTCTTTATCTTGCATGTTTTGTACGCTTTTTTTTTAAATTATCTAATACAAAAATATTTAATCCCTCGTGTGCCGGAATTTTCTGAACCATTCTTGATATCGATCTTGCACACGGCAGTCTGAACCACTTTGATAAAAACCGATAAGCGGATCCTGAGGCCTTATTACACAATACAACACAACACTTTGAAGCACTACGTGGACCTCACAAAGAATTGCAAAGAATGGCGCGGAATGGCGTCGAGGGACGCTTCCATGGGCGCTTCCAGCTCCACATGCTGTTGCTAACACCATCTAGTGCATAATTCTCTCAACTATATTGCGTACAGCGCTACCACACGGCTGTCGTTACCACTAATCCCGTGCTAACGGACAGTCCATTTGAGTGTCACGACCCTGCCTGTCACCCTCTATCCCAGGCCTCTTCCCCTTATCCCTAAACCTTCCTCACTTCACCCTCACCTTCCTCACACACACTTCACCCACTTCTCTTCCTCCTAACTATACTTTCCCTCACTCGCCAACACCGCTCACTCTCACTCTACCTTCACACTCGCGACCGGAAACGGAAGTCTAAACAAAATTATATGTAAATAACTGAACAAAGAAGCAATTTTGTTACGAATTCACCACTTTTACGGAAAAAGGGCACATAAACCACTTGCTTAAAACTTATAAATAAGGACACATATCATTTTCAAATCATGATTTATGTTTTCAGAATGTTTGAAGGACATGGTAACTACATCCTTAAAAAATTGGTTTTAATTGGTTCAAGTTATACTATAATGAAAACTTTGAAATCGATTTTCTTGAAATGGCATTTTGGTGTATGTGCCCTTTTTCCATCAAATGCTTTAATTACCACTGTAACATAAAGAAGGATTAATCGTGCCCTTTAAATACCTCATAACATGCTTAACTTCCTTCCAGTGTATTTCGGCAGGGTTATTTGAGTATCTCGCAAGTGCATTGACAGCAAACGATATGTCCGGTCTTGAAATCAATGCAATATAATTCAAACACCCGGTAAGGCTTCTCGGTAAGGCCATTTTTTCTTGAAGCTCTCCCCTTTCTGATTCATCTCTGGTAGCTTAGTGGAACTCAATGGCGACGTCGCGTGTTTACAATTTTCTATCCCAAAGCGGCGCAAAACACGTTATATGTACCCTCGTTGATTAACGCTTATTGTCTTCATTTGTTGATCACGACTGATTTCCATACCGACATAGCATGACGGTTCGTGACACGTGATTTCGAATTTTTCCCTCAGTGATGACACGAAGGTCTCTAGTAGCTCTTTATCTTTACACATTACTAACCCATCATCAACATATAGGCATAGAATCATCCAATTGTTTGTGTTGATGTTCTTCTGCAAATACACAAGCATCTGAAGTTGGTTCTGTCATACCATACTCAGTCACAAAATCATTGAAGAGAGTATTCTAATTTCTGGATACTTGCTTCAGCCCATACAGGCCCTTTTGTAGATGACAGACCCGATCAGTTCCATCTTCATATCCTTCAGGTTGTTTCATGTAGATATCTTCTTCCCGGGGACCATTGAGGAAAGCTTTATGTCGAATTGTGCCATTTCCATATTTTCTTTAGCACCTATGGTCAACACCGTTCTTACCAATTCATAGCGTACTACCGGTGAGAACGTCTCAAAGTAGTCTATTTCTTGTGTCTGACTAAACCCTCGCGCAACCAACCTGGCCTTGTATCTCTCGACTGTCCCATCAGGTTTTATTTTCGATTTGAAAACCCAGCGACAGGACACAACTGGTCTGCCCTTTGGTAATTCCTCCAGTCTCCATGTTTCATCCTTAATTATCGCCAGTATTTCTTCGTCCATTGCCGTTTCCCAGAGATAAGCATGCATGGACGTCTTCATTTCGGCAATACTTACTGACTTCGATTTGCTTCTTAATGTTCTATCCGTCTGAGGGGCTAGTTTTTTTTAAAATTCTTTGAACTAAGTGGTCGCCCTTTCCTTTTTGCATTCCCGGGTGGGATTTCGCACTCATCTTTAGCGTCCACAAAAACATCGACATCAACATCGTCTGAACTGGCTTCCTCCTTACCGTTCGGACGAGGTGGCTCGGCTGTAGTAACCTCATGTTCCACACGTTCATAATCTGATAGAGGAAACAGAATCTTGTTTTCTACATTAGTTACATCATGTATAATGACATCAGATACTCTTTCCACAGTTTTTTTAATTGGATCAAAAACTCTAAAAACTCTTCCTGTTAAACGATCACATCCAACGAACACTGTCTTTTTAGCTTTAGCATCCATTTTATGCCTCATAGAAACAGGGATATGTACAAAAGCAACTGCACCAAAAACTCGAAGATGGGATACGTTGGGTTTCTTTCCATATCACTCATAATATGGAGTTGTGTTCATATCGCTACGATTCGGTACTCGATTTTGTAGATATGCTCCTGTGCCAATAGCTTCTGTTCAAAGTAGTTGGCGATCCCCCCTTGAGAGATCAATGTTAAACAACAGAGAACGAGCAGTGTCACATAAAATCCGATTATCTCACTATGCCATTCCATTGCATTGTTTAACATTCGGCGGTGATAGCTCGTGAGTAATAGCCATGCTCTCGAGAATCTTTTTGACACTCTTATTCACATATTCAGTGCCATTGTCTGTTCTTAACGAAATTGCTTTTCTTTCGGTTTCCTTTTCAGCATCCGCAAAGAACAATTTTAGAATACTTGACACTTCTTCCTTGGTTTTCATAAAGAATACTCTACGATAGCCTGATGCTTCATCTTTCATTGTCATAAAATACTTGCATTTATTCCATGACGGTCCCAACATGACACATCGGAGTGAAAACATTGACCAGGTGCACAATCTCGTCTTTCCCTTGTAGGATGTGAACTAATAGTTTGTTTTCCAAAATAACATGCATCACAAATGTTTCTTTTGGTAACTACTACCTCAAGACCATCACATAGATTCTTACTTAGCATTGCTTGAATCACCTTATCGCCTACGTGATCCAGGCGTTGACGCTACAAGTCGATTGATTGATTCCTATTCTTCTTCCACCCAAGACTGTATCTCGTCCGTTCATCAACCGCATGACTCCATTTCCATGGTGAAAAGCATATCCTTTCGTGCTTTCCATGTATGTTGTTGAGAACAGCGATTCATTACTCATATTTTCAGAATATACATTTTCCCATACTTGGTCTTCCCATTTCTTACCATTTATTGACTTCTCAATTTTGATATCACCGACATGTGTCGCCCAGAGAGTGTTATGGTTCGCCGTATTTAGTTCTATCGGTGAACTCAGTTTACGCAGCGAGGAGAACCACTGTATATTTTTTGTTAGATGAACGCTTGCTCCAGAGTCTGCAATTATTTTGCCACTCCTGTTCGTATCACTTATTGACGAGGCTGACAAACCACTCGCACATTTTTGGATTTTGTTTAGAACTTTTTCATCAGACGTTTCTAATTTATCGTCTTTTGACAAGCAATCATGTTGCATATGCCCCTTTCTACCACACTTATGGCATTTACCAGGAAACTTCCTTGTCATCATTTTCTTCCCCTGACTTGAATTTTCTCCCATTTTCTTTCCTGAATGTACTCTCCCTTTGAAAGCTTCATGTGTCATCAATGCGCTCTGCAAGGCTCCTTTCTACATTTTCGAGCTTTTCCAGAAATGATGCCAACGGCACATCTTCTGATAAAAGTGTCCAACTTGTTATAAAGTTATCAAACTCCTTCGGCAGGCAACCAAGAATTTTTGCCATCAAAAGCTTTTCTTTAAAACTCTTGCCAAAATCCTGAGACTCTAACGCTTCAATCTTGCGAGCAATGACCTTGAGTCCCGCCACGAATGTACCAACCGTGCTATCCAGTTTCCACGAGTGCGTGAAGAACTCACGCAACAGTTCCAAGAAAACATTAAGCGTCTTTGGTTCGAATACGGTCCTAATTCTCGTCAGAATATCTGCTGAAGTTTCACAGTCACATACCTGATCGAACGTTGCATCATCTAAGGTTGACCGAATAATTGATCGAGCCTTACTATCCTTTGCCTTCCAATTGCTTAATTCCGTACTGTTTTCTGCTTCTGGTTTAATCGCAGTGCCATTGGCGACCTCCCAAATTCGATGACTTTCCAATACGTCCCGAATTTCAATCTTCCAACGGCTGAATGTTGCCTTAGAAATTTTAGTCACTCGAATCTCGCGATTAAAGCTTAGATTTTCCTCAGTCGTCATGATTTTCGTTTGATTTCCAGCTAGTGAACCAAACTTCGCTTAGCAAACATAAATTTAAAATCGTACTTTTAAAAATCACTGCACGTGTCTATATAACCTCAAAAAGCACATGCGTTTATACAGAGCACAATTAAGTCTCATAATATGTTGAAAAGAATGAGGTTTATATATAAACATACTTTTATTGAATGAAAATACGTTAGACTGTTTGTATTACAAATAAGGATTATCAGATATGAAACGGATTAGAAAAGAAACAATACTACAACGTCACGCTGTGTACATAAGCGAAGAAGCAAGCAAGACGATGCTCGAACCTTCTAACGGAAAAACGCATACCACATCAGATGTACCTTTATAATTGTAATAATGTGAACCATTATTGGCTGGTTTTGCAATCTGGACGTGTTTGCCATCAATTGCTTCGAGGCAATTATTAAATTGCCACAGAGATTGAAAGTCGCTTCCAATTGACTGCCATTTTTCCTGTGTGTCTGGAAATTGAAAAGAAGAATAATTTCTATTTATTTCAGAATCAAGATAATATCTTGGAGGTAGAAGAGGATGGAAATATCTTGAGGCCTACCACGTCGAAAAATTCTTTTTCTCTAAACGGGGTTCCAAAACAGAGCAGGGAATGCGAAAACGCGAAGGAAAAACTCGTCCAGTTAGCATGTAACGTGTTGTACAGGGTCATCCGTTAAAACTGCAACCTACGCGCGCGCGAATAGACGAAAATGGCAACACCGCCTCACGGACGCATTCCACTACAACCATGCATCGGCCCGACGTTCGGAGGGTTTCTAGCGACCGCTGGGTAGCGGTGATGCCCGAGCTTTGAAAATTTTAGGATGGTCTCTTTCAAATTAACGTCACAAGGAGCTATTTGAAATTTACCGACCGGGGTTGAAGAATTTGGGGCTTTTTTCGTATAACTTTTGAATTATAAAAGATATCAGAATGCAATTTGCGCCGAAAAATGAGGAAAAATTATTCCCTCTTAATGATGGATAATTCAAAATATTTTACGTTTACTTAATTTTTCTTTTATCAATTTTTTAACCATAATTGTTGTGAAAAGCTTTTGCAAACTGTTTATTTAATACCGTATTTAATGCTTTTTTTAAAAATCATGATGTTGATAAACAATACGCTAGTTGTTTCTGTGTCATTACTTTCATAAATTGAGAAATTAAATTTTTATTCAATTATGTGTTAGTTCTGCAGACCTCAGAACCTATTGTTCTGGTTTTCTTTTTTATAATTTTATCCTTATATGCAGTGCATGCATAGATCGGACGTAAGGAGTAACTAATGAGACGTCTCTTTGATTGTAGCGGTGTTTGAATCTTTTTTCTAGAATTTTTGTGTTTGAATTTTTAGCCTTTTAGCTACTCAACGCTACGCCTATACCGGCTTCCGTTAATGTCATTTTTTTGGAACGATGCGTCATTATTGTGGCTTTTACACGCAGGTGGCGAAAAATCTCTACGTACAAGGGTATAGCGCCGCGGTCAATCCTGTCGTAGCTAAAATTTTTGAAATTAAGACGAGTACGAGATCAGTTGACATTGTTTTCAAACCTCATTACAGTTATCCGGGGTGCGAGTGGTAAACCGATCATAAAAGCGGAGCGTGCGGCTCGCTTACCTGGGCCGGGAAATTCTGCACAGCTCTTTGCGGCGGTAATTTGAAAGAGACCATCCTAAAATTTTCGAAGCTCGGGCATCACTGCTACCCAGCGGTCGTTGTTAACCCTGCGAACGCTGGGCCGGTGCATGGTTGTAGTGGAATGTGTCCGTGAGGCGGTGTTGCCATTTTCGTCTGGTGGCGCGCGCGTAGGTTGCAGTTTTAACGGATGACCCTGCATATGAACGGTAATGAAGACGACCCCTTTGTTATAACGGGGAAAAAATAGCTTGCGATTTGAAGGGAATGAGAGAGCGGCAACACATATATGCGGAGAAGTTGATCGGCGATGCGATTTATTATGGAAAATTAGAAAAGTTAAATGAGAATTTCGTGATTAGTGAGGCACCAACACAGCCTGTGTACGAGAGTGTGGTAAATATGACACAACATGTTCGAAACACTAGCGAGGTACCACGGTACCTTAACATGCAAAGTATTTAAAAAAAAAAAAAGAAGAGCAAATATGCATAAATGGTGGCCGCAGGGTTCCGAGGGGAGAATCCTCAGTAATATGCAAAATCCTGCTGTCTACAACACGTCTGAAATTAAAAAAAATCGGAGTTGCCGCCCCCTTTTATGTATAATTACCAAAAAATGATTAACGAATAAAAATAAAATGTTATTACTTACCTGTAAATACTCCTTTTTTAACGCTTCATATATCGCCTAGCAGGTTTCTGGGATTATTTTTCGCAATAGCTGTGGCGATATGGCACAAGAAAATTTCAAATCTTCATAGCTCCGCCCTGTAGCTAAATACCTAGGGTAGCTACGAAGCGTTCTTCAGCAGGTACAGCTTCTCGCATTATTGCATTCTTTTTACGAATATATGGTTCTATTAAATTTAACAAGAAATAAAATTTTTCCTCGTCCATTCGTAAGTAATTTAAAAAATCTCTTGGTTGAAATCTCTTGGAGAATATTTATCTCTTTCATGCAGCCAATTTTTACACCATTTTCGCTTTCGACGAGGAACTTCTTCCTCTTCGACGCACATAGCTACTGCTACACCAATCGCAATCCTCTTTTTTAGGGACAAATGCTCCAACGACATTTCATTGCAAGAGTCGTGCGCATACTGATTGTCACTTGTCAGTATTGTCGGTAGGTCTTCGCCTCACGCGAATCCCTACAGTAGGTCTCTTCGCCTCACGTGAGTCCCTACAGTAGCTCTCTTCGCATTACCCCAGACCACGCAGTAGGTCTCTTCGTCCCACGCGAGACCTCGTCTCGAGACATGTCTCAAGACAAGTCTCATCGTGTAAGGGCCGCTTATAAGTGACGCCAGTAGCGGATAAGCATGTGACGTTAGCTTCGCGGATTGACGCTGGCGCCGTTTCGTTCCCCATCTTGGCGTTGATTGGTTTGACGTCCCGACGTGATCACCGCCTATCAAAGCTAGCCAAGGCAAGTGAGCCCGCAGCCAACCAGCTTCGACAAACCGATTCCCTGGCGACGCTGGTTGGCTGGCTTGGCTAGCTTGGCTTGACTTGACGGTGGCGCTATTTCGTTTCCCATCTTGACGTTGGTGGGTTCCCCCTCATGCGTTCCCCCTCCCTACAATGGTGCTCCGAACTCCGGTAGGGTATTTCCCGTGAACACTGCTGCTATGTTACAGTGGGTGCGAGATGTTTTTCAATCATTTCATTATAAAGTTATTTTGAGCATATGGTACTAATACCCCGCTAAACAAAATAAACAAAAAACCTAATGTTGATTATTTTTTCAATGAAGAATTGTAGTCGAATTTACTAAAGAAGGCGCCTTGGGGCCGGGGCCAGAACAGGAGGTGTTACCGTTACTCAAGGCTCGTGATTGTTGCTTCCCCTATGCGGGTCCCTACGCCCTGGCCAATGACTTTCGACTACTTAGCTGTGGGCCTAGAGTAATCGTTGTCTTTATCGGGTGTATATCGCTATCCTCTTCGAGAGGGCGAAGCCAATGTCCTTGCCATAGAGATTTGACAGAGTGTCGAATCTTTTTGGCGATTGCGGACGGCACGCGGCATGCAGAATGAATGGTGGACAAGTGGAGGAATACAAGCTCATAGAATTCTTATTCAATTTATGGTAATTCCACGCCAAATCAATCACTTTTTGCATTCGATGTCAGGGATTTTGTTCAAATTGAAATATTAAGAGAGGGTTACATTCATCACTTTGCTGGTTTTGAATTTGTATAATTTTGGCCTATTTTCATGAATTCGAGCTGTGCTTATCAATTTTTATATCGGAAACTCTTTATCGTATTGAATTTGTTCTTTTTTTTATATTAATCTAGAAGATGCGGCAGATTCTAATATTTTTTTAGATTAAAAAATTATTTTTGTAATTTTGAAAATTATGACCAATGTTTTATTTTGCAAATTTCTCCTCAAAGGTCGCTTGTTTCCAAATGTAAAAAATATGCCCATATTTCTTCACATACTTTTACAATTTCAAAACTTTATTCTGATAGATTAATCCTTCTCGATTACAATAAAAGAAAATTAACCCAATGCTGTTGATAGTTTACGATATCAAAATTCATAAGTACAGTATCTTTTCACGAACATAGGCCAGAAATCACACAATTCAATGTTCTATATTTTATAACGAACAAGGGAAGATCTCGAACCCGGAAATTCAAAAAATTCTGAAACTTTGTAGATATGTAGGGGATTTCCTCCTGATTACAACGCAATTTTTTTTTGCTGCCCAAAATCACTCTAAGGGGGTGAAATTAACCCCTGAAAATTCGGGTATTTTCCGATTTTGTGTTATAACTCGCGAACTGTAAGAGATAGAAAAAAAATCTCAAGACGAAAGTTACTTCTTTTAATTAGATCTATCAAATAGTAATAGTTAAATCAATTGTTTAAACAATTAGAAAGAAGTTATAAACAAAAATATTAATAATGTTTTTTAAAATTCGTTGTTTCGCGTGAAATCTGAATTGGTGGTTTAAATAATTATGAAACAGCATAATCCATTTTTTTTTTCAAACAATTTTAACCTTTGTTGTATCGCTGATATGTGTTCCTCGACAATCGAAGAACTTTTGGATCCCATTGTAACGTACCTGAAGCTACATGACGAGTAATGTTCTTCTAACGTTTATTAGGAAATAATACGCAACGCGTAGAAAAAAAGTAAGACAATTCATATACTTTTGTCTCTAATTACTCATGGGGCAAATATACCAGGTGGAAATAGAGGAGAAGAAGGGAACTGTTAGATATAACTTATCCTTATTAGAACTTTTTATTTTTAACATAATTATCGAACTTTTCTTTTATTTACTCACAAGACAGGCGAGATAATGCCGCCGTTTAAGTATAGTTAGAAAACTTTGAAAACACTTGTGTGATGTGATTATTATGAATTATTCTTCATGGTGATGAAACTCTTCAAAAAAATGTTGGAAATATAGATATTGATTACATCACGCACATCGTATGATAGCATAATTACCGCATATGGAACAACGAGGTGGATGTATGAAATCTTGTTGTGAAAAAGCGAAATCTACTGGATTTTCAAACTGATTTGGTTTCTCAACAATATATCCACTTTTATACCACGCGTAAGCAAACACATCGTGATACTTTGGTGATGAAAGTTGATTATGAATAAGAGACTGTAATTTAATGACATTATTCCGTGCATTGAGTTGAACATAGTAATTAAACAATAATACAAGGTCGGAAAATTTCCATACAAAGTTTTTCCATATCCGGAAACCATATACATCAAGCGGTTGTATCATTCCTGTAGTTTTCTTCGGTATTGTGAATATTTCCACATGTTGATTAGCTGGTATACCGTTTTGTAATGTAGATGGACAGTGACCAGTCCAAGAGTCCAATAACAAAACGCTTCGAGATCCCGCATGTGGTAGATATACGCTTGTTAACCATTCCATAACCAGTTCACTTGTTAACTTTACAGATGTGGACCCCTGTATATAAACATTCCACGGTCGAAACAAAGATTGTTGTACACGTGGACCAAAATTACCATCCTTTTCCTGCAGGACAATAAATAGCGGAAAAGGTAGTTTCCCAGATGCTGATATTGTGGGGAATGTAGTATAGCTATGTGTAGTAGCGGATATAGACTGTACGATTGCTGTAACACTTTTGGTTCCTTGTTCAGCTAAAGTACGGCCCGAATGTAATTCTAGATTGAATCCGCTTTCATCAGCATTGAATGTATTGTTTGTTCCGATATCTCTAATACGAGGTTTTACATTATTCACAAAAGTCGAAGCAATTTCATTTAATTGCGCGGTATCTGTACCGTATGATCTGGTAATAAATTTGTTCACTTTTCTTGAAACTATTTTATACGTTCTCTTAAAATTCCAGATCCAATGTCGAGATGTTTTAAAATTTTCTAAACCTGTCTCTTCAGTAGCTTGTAAGGCCCATCTTTGAATGTCCAAGTCATGAATAATGGCATGAGTTTCAAACCCGTCAACAAATTTATTATACACATATTCAGAAATTTGTAACATTTTTTCCCGTCGTGTCCCTCCTCTGCTCACCGTTTCTTCCTATCTAATGAAAACAAAGCAATTTTGCATAGATATAAAACAAATAGATACGAAGCAGCATAACATAACAGTACACCGTTTACCACTCACCTATACAATTGTTGTACGGATGAAACTTTTCGAAATTTATGTTTGACAGATTGTAAAGAAAGCCGGCTCTTCTTACCACTCTTTCAAAACGCAACAGCCTTTGTTTTGTATTCTAAAGTCACAATACCTCCTTCTTCTGGTACACACTGCTCTTCTTCGAACTCTATCGGTTCTAAAAGTTCTTCGCGTGTAGGTACATATATATCATCCACAAATTCTACAGAATGTGGTCTAAATGGTTCCAAAAATTCTAATGTAACATCAGTTTCCATTGAAAATGATGTGTCTTCTTGCGATTTAATAAGCATATCTTTTATTATGTCATGTAACTCCATTTCTCTATTATTAACAGGCGTCTCATTATTGTTCTCAATTAGGAATGTTGTCATAAGTAAACGAATTACATTTGCAGAATGTATGGGAACCATTTTCAACACTACACGTTTGTTACACAGAATCAACGTACATTTACTGGTAACACCTATACTTAAACTACAATTAACTAGTATTTCTAATTCTTAATGAGTCTTTACTCTTCAAATGCCTTCGATACTACTGCCAATAATAACGAGTCGAAGCATTTATTACTTTTATCGTCAGGTGACACCTATAGAACTGATAATACCTATGTTATACATATACATATGGCATATGTGTATGAATCTTACTTTATCACGTCTGAGGAAAAGTCTGGACAGTGATGTCTTATTAAAATTGATCACCTGTATTTTCTTTGCAAATAAAGTATCATCCGATAAGAATACGAATACATATATGTATTCTCATTATGAATGCTCGAGAGAACAATAGACATGAGATAATACTTTGATGGGAGACAAAAGTAGGTATATATTCACATCACACAAGTATTTTCAAAGTATTAAACGCCTGCATTGTCTCGCTTGTTTGGTGAGCAAATAAGAGAAAAGTTCGATAATTATGTTAAATATAAAAAGTTCTAATAAGGATAAGTTATATCTAACAGTTCCCTTCTTCTCCTCTATTTCCACCTGGTATATTTGCCCCATAAGTAATTAGAGACAAAAGTATATGAATTGTCTTACCTTGTTTCTACGCGTTGCGTATTATTTCCTAATAAACGTTAGAAGAACATTGCTCGTTGTGCAGCTTAAGGCACGTTACAATGGGATCCAAAAGTTCTTCGATTGTCGAGGAGCACAGTTCCGCGATACAACAATAGTTGAAATCGGTTGAAAAAAAAAATGGATTATGCTGTTTCGTAATTATTTAAACCACCAATTCAGATTTCATGCGAGACAACGAATTTTAAAAAAACATTAATATTTTTGTTTATAACTTTTTTCTAATTGTTTAAACAATTGATTTAACTATTACTATTTGATAGATATAATTAAAAGAAGTAACTGTCGTCTTGAGATTTTTTTCTATCTCTTACAGTTCGCGAGTTATAACACAAAATCGGAAAATACTCGAATTTTCAGGGGATAATTTTACCCCCTTAGAGTGATTTTGGGCAGCAAAAAAAAATTGCGTTGTAATCAGGAGGAAATCCCCTACATATCCACAAAGTTTCAGAATTTTTTGAATTTTCGGGTTCGGGATCTTCTCTTGTAAGTTCAAAACCAGCTAAACATTGACTCAAACCTTCCCATAATTTAACGTAATTTACATAATGTTAGGTTATTCCAAAAGTTTCGCAATCCGTAGACAGGTGCGCAGCCCGGTCGGTTTTTTGCTGTTGTTCTGACATTCGCTCGCCGTTTAATTTTCCAACGATGCATTTGTTCGCTCGCAAAGTGTCCTGGTTTCTTCGTGTGCGTTTTAAACGATGGAGAACCGGTAAAGACATTTACCGCACGTCTCTTTGGCCGGTCGAAACAAGTTGTTAGCATTTGATGGGGCACGTTCTACCCCATCCTCCTTACTCTCCGGACTCTGGTTTTCTGACAATTACTTGTTCCGTTGCCCAGAAAATTATCTTCGTAATAAATAGTATGGCTCTTTGAATGACACCTTTATCAGTATTTTGTCAGTAACTCAAAGGAGTTTTGGAAAAAATTCCATCACGGGGCTACCGGAGAAATGGAGAATAGTGATAGAGCAGAACAGTATATACTTAAATAAATTGTATTGTTCATGAAGCTCTGCACCCTTAATGTTTAGTAAGAAAATGAAAAAACTTTTGGGGCAACCCAATACATATTGCATTCTGATCGAAGTCTTTAAAAATGTGATCGATTTGGAGTGGAGTAACCTGTAGGTGAAGGAATTTGTTTTATCGAGCCAGTGAGAGAGACACGGTTTCGCTTGAAGATAAAAAGAGACTTTCGATCTGCTACACAACGTGACAACATCGCACCAAGTACGAAGCGGGCATTCGGTCTCTCTCGAGCCACGCGCGCCAGCACGCGGGCCGCTCAGGCGCTTTCTTTAGTAAATCAGTCTATAATGTAACCTCATTATAGTTTTTCCATATATAGTAAAAATGCAAAACATGTGATTCTACTACATAGAATGAGGGTAATTTTGCAGAAAAGGTGTTTCAGCGCCCATTTCAACGACCTTGAAATATGTTTTCTGGGTCAAGATTGTGAACAACTTTTCTCTATACCTACTTACAGGGTCATCATTTAATCTTGCAACAACGCCTCACTGACGCATTCCACTACAACCATGCGCCGATACTTTTCGCCCTATATGAGTTCATGACGAAAGTGTACGGTCTTTTAGATACCAATAGAGAACGCAGGGTACTTTTGCCTTTTGTCAGAAGATATTAAATTTGGCTTGGCAGAAGGGGAAGAAAACTGCAGCCATTTTACCGATCCAGTTTCGCGTGGGAATATCTACCTATGCCACGGCCCAGCTGCGGTATTAGACCACGCTGACGCGTTAGTTGTTTGGCTTAAAGAATTTGGGGCCTTATTCGTATAACTTTTGAATTATAAAAGATATCGGAATGCAATTTGCGCTGAAAAATGAGTAAAAATTACTCCCTCTTAATCTGTACATATTATAAAATAAAGTCCCTGGTAGGCTTCTGTATGTTTGTACCCGCTAATCTGGAGAACCACTGAACGGATTGTGATGCGATTTTCACCGTTTTATAGTGCATTTCCCGAGGAAGAGAAATTTTATATTATGTACATATGTAGAGAAACCCGGGCAACGCCGGGTACTTTAAGGGGGTAGAAACGTCACGTGACCTGGCCGATTTGGCCGGTCGGTATTACAGCAGGTTTTTTCTGTAATACCCATAGATACGCGGCTGCCTGGTAACGCGAGAGGGAGCTGTTTGCTATTTCCGTAATCTATTCTGAATAAGGAAAGAAATTCTCAGCTGTTACACTGTACCTATATACTTGTAAATATTTAAACGGAAGGTCTGCTGGTACTGCAAACGTAGAAAATTCATTGTACATTTTAATTACTTGAAATGTACTTATGCTACAATATTCTACGTTGGCAGTAAGGAATTATAAATGAAAAGGAAAAATAGATAAGAGGATGTCTCCACAAAATGAAGTTTGTTAGGTTACACATTTTTTATTAGCAAAGCACTGAAACAAAACATGAAATACACTTATTACAACAGAAAGCGGTTATGAACAAACACTACATATAAAATTGTGTTGGATGTTGAATTGGGCTAGTGAAAATGTGCAGGCTGGATGCACGTGATTATTATGAGGTCCCCTCCTCGAAGTGACAGAAAATATAACCTATATATATGCTATATGACAATAAATGTTTAACGGCTATTTCGTACTTTTACGCTAGATTTGTGAACTTTTTATCATTCTTCCGAAACAGTATTATTACGCCGCAACAGTATCTTTAGGAAATCGGGTATAGCATATAGGTTATATTTTCTGTCACTTCCAGGACACAAAATCCGCTCCTCCAAGTGACAGAAAATTCGCTCCTCCTAGCCCGGTCGGCGTCATGGAAGGGATACCTCCTCCACCCTGCATTTGTGGTAGTTGCAACGATATTCCTGTGCCCAGTGTACATATGTACAGTCTGGTTTGATCTGCAAAAATAAATAAATTTAATAAAAATTACTTTTTGTGTTTATACCACTTGAATGTAAAAACTGATACTTACACTTCCTGAAGAATCCATTATTATTATTTGCTATTTCCCATAAATATTTTTTTGTAATGGCACTGACCCCTTTCGATTAATATTAGTTTTCATAGAACCTGCAATAAAAAGTTAGAACGAGTTGTAATTGATCTGAATGGAGTAAAAATGTAAATGTATGTATGTTATTTAATTATTTTTATGCTTGCGGAGAAGACTGCCTTCCTTTCCTCGCTTCATACTGGTTGCTGGAAATATCTAAAGCAAATTCATATATATGAGAGAAATATTCATGATGATTTCCAATTAATTAAATTATTTGCATAACAAAAGTATGTGTCATACTTACGCTTTTATACGTGTCATTTCCACTTGATATGAAATAATACAGGTACTTATTATTAGGAGAGTGTGAAAAGGCCCACCACCACTGTCATAGACGGTCCTATTCACTCTTCGTATGTATTTTCTACATATTTTCTTACTTACATTATGGAACATTGCTTATTCGACAGCTCTTGATATGCGCTGGATGCACTCGCCGGTGCAATAGTCACTTTAGATTGCAATTGCTTATTCCACAGCTCTTGACATACGCTGGATGCACTCGCCGGTGCAATAGTGACCTTGAATGGCAATTGCTTATTCCACAGCTCTTGATATGCGCTGGATGCACTCGCCGGTGCAATAGTGACCTTGAATATCAATTGCTTATTCGACAGCTTTTCATATGAGGCTGGATGCACTCGCCGGTGTTATTGTGATGTTTTGTGTACTTTCTTGTGTACTCGTACCTGCTCCTCCTGTTTTTATGTACGGACGTTCTCTAATCGGCTGTTGTCGATTGTATCTACTATCTATCATTTCTGGCAACATGCAGTCCTCATAGAACTTGCTGAGTTTTTCCTCCATCTCTGTTGCCCAGAATCGATCATCTCTTGTTACTGTTGTAACCTTCATTCCTTTCGGCGTCCATAAACAAAAATAAGCCCGTTGCCTTTTCGTTATATGCAATTGTCCTTGCACTTGATAATAGTAATGATGATTTTTATTCATTTCATTTCCCTGGAAAACACGCCGTATTGTAGGAAGGTTCTTTGTTGCTTCAGCAGGCGATAACTCCTTCGCCGATTCAGGACACTTTACTTCGACGATTTTATCAAGGTCCACGAGGCCGTCAGGAGTTGCACCTAAGTGAGGCACAGTGTCATCGATGAAGAGGCCACACGGTAGAATATGGATTCCTAATTCTTCTTCCATTTGTCTCAAGGCGTTTGCCTCATTTTCCCTTCCGTATTCGAAAGAACGTAAATTTTGGAGTTGCGGGTACATTATACTCTTCACAGTATTTGCCCGTGGTGTAGTCTTTCGTAATCGGCATACCTTGCCGAAATTGGATGCAGTTAATAACTTCTTCCTATAACTGATCCATTTTTCGCTATTCGCCTGATCACGAGTTTCCACTTCGATCTCGCATCGCATCCTTTGCCAGTCATGGAGTATATCCGCGTGCCTTTTACACTCGGAAGAGTACACTGTCTCTTCCATATCTGGTTTTGCTGAATTGGGGCCGTAATCCTGGTCGCACGATTGTTTTTTATTTCGGAAGGAGGATGCTTTCGCTTCTTTTTTATATTCCCTTGCTTTTTCTGCTGCGCGCTTCCGACGTCCTTCCAGCTTTCTTACCATAGTTGGCGGCTCTTTATTCATTGCCGTACTCAATCTTTTGTGTTATATTGGACGACTGCAGCGGAAACTCTACCCTGATACAAGCCCCCTCGTCCAAAGTTTATCCTTTTGCCTCCGATGAATTTAGCAATTATATTATTAAAACTTTCAACAGCATTGTTATTTAGACCCCGCAGCAAACTGTCAGCTTTAACGAAAAGTTGCTGCATCACTTCTTCGATACTTTGATAAATATCAGCTTCTCTCAGTCGTGGAACGTAGTCTACTCTGTTGGGATCAGAGTATTTTTTACAGAAGTATGCTAACTTCTGACACTCCTTGTGTTGACCGAAAACGTGACTCGGTACATTTGTCAAGTCTTGCTTCAAATTTTGTATTCGTTCCTCGAGTGGTGTTTCTTCTCGCAACCGGTATTCCGCAGCTTTTTTTATACCAGTACGCAGGCGGAGAGCATTATTCTGTACGACAGCTCTTAGATCTTTATTGCGGCCTTTTGTTCCGATTTCGTTTATTTTTTTACTGAAATTGCATAACAGGTGATTGGTGCATTCGATATTTTGTACCTGCACCATATACTTTTCATATGGATTACTGTCCAATATCTTCTTGTACACACTGCTATCGCCATCGGCAACTAATATAGAGTATATTAGGCCGTGCATATCTATGCTGCAATTGAAGCCTTCGACAATAGCAACACTCTCCATGCCAGTTGAACTCTGATTACGACCCCAGTTCTTGAAGCAACGATGCTCGCGCGGTTCTTCCTTCTTCGTACCTGCTATTTGGTAAGTCATGCAGAATTTATTCTTCACGCTGATGTACAGCACTTTCTTCGTGTGGTATCCCACGATGGCTCCTACGCCAGAGAGAGAGAATTGTAATCTCCTCCGCGGTAGGACCTTTTCATCCAGCTGCCATCCGCGACAACTGGGATAAACGGTAGATTGGATTCTGCATGTACGTCGCCTCTTGCTATAGCTAATGCTTTTTCCTCTTTTCCAGCATCTTCCATTTCGCGTTGTGCGGCCACTTCGTGACCATCGATTAGCTCAATCTGACACTTCTCGTAGATCCTTTTCGTCATACAGGACACGTTCACGGCAGTCAGTATGTCCTCCAGTTGATTATATCCGCCGCCCGTCGTCATTGTTGCAGCAACAGCGGCGTGGTTTATATCCATAGTGGCATCACTCTCCCGAAGACAGGATATGCGCTTTGTGTATTTGCACATTTTGCACTCTACATAATACGCATTTTCTAATCCATTCCGTTGACATCTAACTATTTCAAAATGTTCGATGCCGCAGCCAGTAGTCGAATGTTTTCGAAGATTCTTTATTTGTTCGAAAACATGCGGAAAATCAACAAAGTTTATTCCTTCTGAAATTGGATTTTCCGGCTGTTCTGGTTCTGCATTCTCCACCACCCATTAATCGGCATCACTTCCAACATCTTGATTCATTTCTTCGTTGATGTCTCTTACGGAATGTATCTCATCCCAGTCTGTGTCGAAATTTATTTCTTGTACAATTTCTTCTTCGTTCGGCTCGAAATACACTTGTTCTACAATTTCCTCTTCGTCCGCATTGAAATGTATTTCTTCTAAAATATCTTCCGCGTCCGTATCGAAATGTACTTGTTCTACAATTCCTTCGATAATTGGGAAGTCTTGAAAATTTCCTACGTCTTCTTCGTGTATTCCGTCCGTAGGAAAATTATACGCAGCAGAAGTGCTTGGAAGCGTTTCGTCGTACGAGGTACCTGCACGCGTACCTGCTTTCGCCACGGTGCCCTGACGTACCGTGAGGCACGCTGCTGTTTTTAATCGTTGCCTGCACGTACATAGAAATAAGAAAAACATACAGCAAGCAAAAGCCTCGGAACGAAGCAAGTTTAAATACCCGTGTACGTGTGAGATAATACTAACGCAATCAAAATTTAAGATTAAAACTTTTGTATTTTTGGTTCCACTTTCATGAAACTTCTACCAACATGTTTGTTAGAATCTCCTGATTAAAATGATACCAAATACGACATAAATAAATCGGACAACTTTTACTTATCGTGGATACGAATCGTTTATATTTATATAATTATCCAAACCATATCGTGTTTGGTGTCATTTTAATCAGAAAATCCTCACAAATATGTTGGTAAAAAATTTATAAAAAGAACCAAAAATAAAATACTTTTAATTGTGAACCTCGTTTGCATCGGTGTTGTCCCTCACTGATTTTCGATTTCGAATCGGGTTTCATGATCGGCGCATGAATCATATTACTCACTTCACTGGTTCCAAGGGGGACCAGCCCAACTAGGGGCGATAGAAATTAACACTAATGTTACACAGTCACAATTTTGAACTCTAATCGAGATTTTACTGTAGATCCTACATTTTTAGAAGTTTGTCGACAGTCTCGAACGTAGGAGAAGAGAGCGAGTGGAAAAAAGGACTGCCGATTGTCTCCATCTTTTTCATTCGCTATCCTTCTCTGCGGCCGAAACTTATTACCACTAAATATGTATTATCCAAATTATACCGTGTTTGGTGTAATTAATCATTACAGAAACATCACAAATGTTACGATGTTTTATTTATGAAAATATTATTATTATTATTGCATTACTGTAAACATCATTTTAATATACCTTGGTGATACGAAGAGGGACGTAACGTGATACAAATGTTCCTCTTAGACAACGTGATTCCCTCGCTATGCAAACCGAAGGAAATGCACATTTGGTCCGTTTCCATTTCACATGCACACATCTACACAACCGTCTCCGCTACTCGCAAGCGAAGGCAGCCACAAGCAGACATGGCTGTGTTGCGATACGCGGCTGTGTGAGTATACAGAAACGCGTGCACTTGACCGCGTGTCAAAAGAATAATCTTCGCATTTCAATCCTGGATCATTCCACGCGAATTCGGACACTATTCGGAGTAACATTGTAGTATTTCTAATATTCAGAAATATTAGAAATCTTTAATATGTAGTATTTCAAAGGATTTTTCAAAATTGTGAAAATTGACTTTTTTTCATTAAATTATAACTGTTGAACTAAGAGACAGATAAGAATGAGCTTTTGAGTGCTTACACTGGGGAAGTAACAGTACTTAATAAAAATTATGTCACTTAAAAAAAAAACAATTCACGCATTGGGCGTTATGACTTCCTTACATATTTGTAACGTTGTATCTCTTAAAATTCAACGAGAGGCTGCAGCGTGGTATTTCGCTTTATGGAACGTTGTAAAATAACGAAGAACCGAAGGGTCCGATAAACACGTGCCGTGTGCCTTTCGTGAAGTAAACCCTACTTGACCGTGCCGGTAACGGAAATAAGACCCACTCCTTTGTTAGAAACATTTTCTGCAAGCAGTTTTTCGAACTGTTCACAATTGTGTAAGGAAGTCATGACGCCCATTGCGGGAATATTGAAAACAGCTCTGGGTATCGCTCGCCGTCTTGGAAGGCGAGGCCCAGGAGGATGCATAAGGTATACAATGTTGTTTCGACGCACAAGGAAGGCCGATGACGCCAGGGTCATCGACGAGGGTTTGAAAGGGATTCGTTTCGACGACTCTGCGTAGCACGCATCGGAAGTCAGAGCCATTGCTTACAATCAGAGTTGGGCGTTATTTGAATACAATATCGAATAAATTTTTCGAATAAATTCTGCTTCGAATAATATTCGAATAAACGTTTCGAATAAAATGAAGTTATTCGAGAATAACGAATAAACGTTTATTCGAATAAGAATTTATTGGAATATATCGCCGATTAAAAGATGGCCGCTAAACAGGCAGTCTGCTAACATTAAAAAACTAGGGGTTTCTTAGAATGCAGAAAGCGAATATAAACTGTGTTTTTTAGAGAAAGATTATTTACGACCACGTTATTTAGAATGAATTATACATTTTAGCTCCTAACATCATCATTTTTGGAGATAGAATTATTTTAATTATGTATAAAAATTATGTAGATTTGCAAATATTTGCCGCTATAACTTTTGAATATGTATTCTATAAAGCAAATAGAACAAATAGCACAAAAATTTTCAGGTTCCATGAGGATCCTGGATATCTACAGCTTTTCGAACGAAAGTTATTGAAAAATTCCATCATTTTTATGATTATATTTTAATTGTGTTCGTTGGAAATTAAAATACTCATGGCTGAAGCTTGATTTACTACTTATTTGTACCTCTACAATCCATTATTCCAAATACTAACAATAATCGCGATACAATTGAGCACTTTTGATATACAGCTGATACTGACGCATTCTAAGAATTTGGGTTACTATGTAAGCAGACGACTCGCGCTTGCCAAGTCGACTCGCCGAGCCTGAGCGAGCCGAGCCTATTCGCCGTCTGACTTCACCTGAAGACTGGGCTTTTGAATGAGACACTTTCGCTATAGGTACACGTATGAACGTACATATTGTGGTCAAAAATCCACAAAAGAAGAAGCAATGTATACATATTTCGTATTCAACAAGTAACTACATATGCTCAGCATCGAATCTCAAAGCAGCGATGACTGTTGCTAATTTTAAATATCTTTTACATCACAGAAATAAAATCTGAATTACATTTTTTATCCATTGAAAACTACGTACAACGATTGAAATAATCACAACTGCATTATAAAGGAAGCATATCTAACGAAACGCGTATATGTAGTTTGAACGTTTTATAATAACAAAACGCATATAGTTTGTATAACATATATAACGAAATTTAAAATTCCTACATTTCGTCTCATCGGCACGAAAGTTGCAGGAACGTGCTGCTGACATTTTTCACACGAAAATGAGTCCAAACACGGTATACATTGGATTATTAATTAATTAAATAATGATGAACATACGAATTGGAAAAGAATGAGTAGGACAAGAGGGGTACAGTAATGCATCGAATATGTGTACGTAAAGTGTCTAAGATAGCTGTTGATATACATATTTGAAGAATATGAATAATACTGTATTATATACAACAAAATACCTTGCTGCTACTACTACATCACAAACTGTAACTGTATACAAATCTGTACTATAAAACATAACTTACATTTCTCGACGCTTTTTATTTGTTGACAAACGCTTTGCAGATAACTTGAACCGCTTCGCTTTTGCATCACCCTTCAAATAGCGATTGTTCCTTGCATCTGCGGCTTCCTTCTTTGATTCCATGACAATGGAATGATCACACATACTTATCAACACTACAGTAATAAGAACCCGATTGCTTTCTGCTTCTTCACCGTAGTGCAAATGGCAGAAAACTGATCAGCTAGCGTTGCCGCTGCATTAGTTACAGATGCTGAGAAGCAGAACAAGAGATAGTGGGAAAAGGACGGATATATGCGTTCTGTTCCTCTCTTTCTCATTAGGATTGGTATATGCTGATACATTTACATAGAGTATGTACTTCCGGGAATACTTTTTGGTGCAGAAATGTGCACAGGAAAGGATTTTTGATTATCCTGTGCATATACTTTTGACGTATCACCTTTCCGCGTTTGAACCTTTACGCGGGCCGAGACGTGTCGCTCGGTCCTTGGTGCAAGTGAAATACAAAATATTGAGTGAGTGAGAAAGACAGTTTAGGCCCTGTCCAGCGGTTTCAGGAAAGAATCGCAAGTTGTGTAGTAGGATCACCTACATTAGTGGTGGTAATGTGTGCGTGAACCGCGCCAGCAATTGTTTTCTGGCAACGCTGGCCCTCGAGGCCAACAAAGCCTCGATCGTCAGAAACACGAGTGACTGCGAGCAGTAAAGATCGTAAGTACCTTCACGCTTACTACTGCCTTTTTCACTATACGTGCCTGTTATTATAAAAATGGTCTAAGTTCAAATTTTTCGTTTACATTTGACTTATTATTTACGTATTATATCAACATGATACGTAATAAACGCGAAGTTCAATTTCTTTATTCTTTCGACTGACGCCATTTTTATACTAACTGACACACTTCTATATTTTACTTCTAACCCAAGACTGTATTTAGACATATTCCGGGTGAAGTTTCATTACCGTCATAGTATTGTTGTAATTTTTTATGCAAAATCTATCGTGTCAACTGTAATTGTCGAGTGTCCGCCTGTTTCTCAAGTTGCGTATCGACATTGGGAGGCTGTCTCGCGAGGCACACCTCGCGGAGTAGAAAATCTGGAGACTACCTCGACCATGATTACTTTACGAGGCATCAGCCGTCGATTTTTCGATGTGCTCAAAGGTGCCTCGCGGCCCCAAGATCAAAAATCGCATGGCTCGGGCAACGCAAATATCATGCTGGAGGTAGCGCGAGACTGTCGCACGAGACTGCCTCGCAAAGTGATCATGATCGAAGTAGTCTCCAGACTCTCCACTCCGCGAAGCGTGCCTCGCGTGGCAGCCTCGCAAAGTGATCATGATCGAGGTAGTCTCCAGACTCTCCACTCCGCGAAGCGTGCCTCGCGCGGCAGCCTCGCAATGTCGATACGCAGCTTCACGCTCAGAGATTCGTGTATTCATTTTCACGTAGCATAAGAAAGTTATGTTATAATTTACCCGTGAAATGTCTCGAAAAGGTATCTACGTTCGGGTGCAATGTAGGCTTCCTTTAGTTGAAACTGAAGATAAGTGATGAAAATTTCTAGAATTTCTAAAATTTCAGTTTTTAAACATCAGAAGTGGAAAAATCGAAAATTTTAAAATTACAAATGTTTGATATTTGAAAATACAGATGTTTTGAAACTTAATAAAGCTTATAATTACAAATTTTGGAAATGTTTGAATTTCAACGCTTTCAAACTTGGAAATTCCATCATTTAGAAATGTGAAGATTCCCCTCCTGCGCTAAATCTTGTCTAAAAGAAGCCTATACTGTACCTAAATGTACCAATTTGATAAACGTGTACTCTTCTCAGAGTTGGGCAAAATGTAATCTAATTACAAATTAATGTAATTGTGTAATTGATTACACATTTGTTTCTGTAATCGTTAATTTAGGTAGTTGACCACAATTTTGTCAACTATCGAAATTAACGATTGCAGAAAATAATGTGTAATCAATTTGTAATTAGATTACATTTTGCCCAACTCGTCGCGGTCAACCCGGACATAGCTAAAAATTTTTAAATTGAGATGGGTATGAGATCAGTCGGCATTGTTTTCAAACCTCGTAACAGTAATCTGGGGTGCGAGTGGTAAACCCACAAAAACTGTGGAGCGACTCGCTTACCTGAGTCGGGAAATTCCGAATAGCTATTTGCGACGTTAATTTGAAAGAGACCATCCTAAAATTCTCGAAGCTCGGGCGCATCACTGCTGTCCAGCGGTTACTGGTAACTCTCCGACGCCTGGCCCGTGCAAGAAGTGGCTTCTCGCATGTTCCGACATTCGATTTCTCTTACAAGCCTATCATTATATTTTCCTTAAATTAATTCCACAGATTATCGTTAGTTTCGCCCAAATTGTTCACCTACACTGCTTTGCGGTATATTAGGTTTACTCGAACTCTCCTTTGCGCGTTAGAATTTTATCTGAAAAAGATCGCACGGAACAGTCTTCCGTGTAGACCTCTTCGCGTCTCAGTTTTCATATTTATTTATTTGCGGGTGCCTAACGTTCGCAGGGTGTGCCTCCGTTTGGAAGTCGATTTCGGTCATACTCGGGCCTCGTCGTGGGCAGACACCTGTTGCCTGTTTCGTTCGCGCTCGGTATTCGGCCACGTTCGGAACTCGTAGCGTCGTTCCAGGGCTAACGTCTTCAAATAATAATAATATGAATAGAGGGACGAAGTGGGAACTGATTCTTGCATAGTTGTTGTATGGAAAAATTTTAACATGTGAGCCGCACGATTTGCCACATAGTCATCATTAACCGTTAATTTCGAGATTTTTTCAAAGTAGTACGTCATCGGGAAGCGTAGTTATATCAGCTACAAGCAGTACATATATTTTCAATTAAACGATGCATCCCTGGAAACATCGACGAAAAAACGGTCGAAGTTGAAATGCTAAATCTTCTGCGAACTCGCATTTTAGTAACTACAATTACCAAAGGATTGATGCTTCATTTTCATCAATAAATGTTAGAATTTTGGAAGGATATGGAATGTAATTTTGGTCCCAGTAAGTCTCAATGATAGTTGAGGTAGCACTCGGTCACAGGGGCCTCGGGGACCGGAGCTCCGGGGTCACGGATTGGCAAAATTCGGACGGGATCTTGCGAGATTTCAATACTCTCGAGATTCTCTTCGAATTCTGGACGAAAGTTTCCAATTCGCTTCGACTGTTATTCGAATTACGATGTTCTGGGAAGTTTTAGACATCCTTTGAATGTTGTAAAACTTGCAAGTACTTTTAAAACAGAAATATTAATTGCTGAGTAAAATTATTTTCTATGTTGTCACGTCCTGGGTGACGGTATTTAGGACAATGGGAATGTGCGGTTGTATGGGAACGTTAGGCACGAAGGCAAGCTTCGTAGCACAAGGGGAGATGGGAAATTTTAGGCACAAAGGCAAGCTTCGTAGCACAAGGGGAGATGGGAAATTTAGGCACAAAGGCGAGCTTCGTAGCACAAGGCAACCAGGGAAGGTTCATATAAGAAGTCACACGTAATATTTCTTTGAAATATGTGTAGCTATATGGTCGTGCAAGACCTAAGCGAAAGTAAGCCTTGTAAACACTATAAGAACTCCTGGCTTTCGCGAAGCGAGATCAGCTGTTGCAATGACTTATTATGATATGGAATCTCTGTAATCGAAGGATCAATACAATAAATCGAAACGTTATTTAGGACAAGAGCGTTTATTTATTTGAACGCACAAGAATAAGCCATGCACTATTATAATAATATAATAATGCGTGGGACATTAAGCGTTAGCACATAAATATATATATTGTTGCGCCGGGGCGTTTCCATCGTCGACCACCCCGACGCAAAGGGATAAAATGATACGCGGGAATATACACGACACAACTATATTTCGAAATACAGAGTAGTGACAGTATAACCCGTACGTCCGAACGCTACGGCGTTCGGTACAAGACAGTCTTCTCGTCGTTGTTCTCGAAGGGGGTTGACCCTCTTCTGTCTTCAGCTACGAGCACCAGCAGGCTACGCACGGGCCTATACCCGGTGCTCGCAACAATATATATATATATATGAACATGAGGTACGTGAGTATTAACAATAGACAATAATATGAAATGCGATGAGCATTAGCAATTGACAATAATATGAAATGCTATTAGCATTATCAATGTTAATAATATAAAGCAATAAGCATTTAGCAATAGGTAGTATAGAAAAACAATAAGCATTTATGTGAAATATGAAACGCGTAAGCAGTAAGAAATAACATAGATGGAGATGATATGCACTGGTACGATAATTACTAATGATAATCACTTACAGTAGATGTCGAAGATTAATTTCTCATTGAGCGAAGTCGCACTGATTTTAACACTTTGTAATTTTACTGTTAAATATATTTAGTACGCCTAATGGTTTCCGTCGAAGAGACCTATGAGCGCTGGACCCCTTGTATTTATATGGTGCTCCAGAATGTCAGGTATGAGGGGTATGCGCGGTATGCACCATGACTCATTTGCAAAATATGCGTTATATAATTGAAATGTGTTGATGACTCATGCGCGATATATGCGTCGCAATAGAATATCAGGGGTTCTTATTTGGGGCTCTGGAAAAGGGGGGTACTCAACCCATTGGATGGATTTTGGGTGTTTTGGTTGGAAAGGGGTGAGAGTGGCTTTGATTTGGAGGGTCGTAGAGAGGGGGTGAGACGTGGTCTCGAGTTAAGAGGGTTTTTGGGACGAGGGACTTGTTTAGAATTAGATGCGAAGGAGGAGATCGTGCCTCGTAGGGCAAAGAGGGGAAGGGGATTTCATACTTGACTATCACGAGATGGGGACCGTGAAGGTACATCTTCTGCATGGCCCGATGGTTGGGGAAAAGGGCAAGAGTTGAATTTTAGGGATTGTGGCGGAGTTATGGAGTGATTTATGGGGATGACTCTAATTATGACCACGCGAAAAATAGTGAGACGTCACAATGTCTCTGTGTAAAATAGACTGTGGTTTTGGAATAATAACCCGGAACTACCTTATTCGAATAACAGTTGAAGCGATTCGAAACGTTCGTTACCGAAAACCGCTGCAGCTGGTTGATGTATGATGTTAATATTATGTCGTTTTTATACATATAAAGCACAAACAATTCCTTGAAGTGCTACCTAAAAAATAAGCTCAATTCTAGGATGGTCCCTGCTTTTCTAGATTCGAATTTCTAGAAAAGCATCGAATTCCAGCCACCACTGCGACCTTGTCCTTCGCTGCACACATGGATACTGTACGTACGCACGTACGCGGGTATGTATGTATGTATGTAGGTACCTATCACACCTCGAGAACAGAGAACAACTGACTCAACGCTCTTTGCGTCAGATTGCGCAAAGCGTTGTAGCGCGGCATCGCGATTTCTCGAGCGCCCGATGGCTCGCTCGAGGGCGGAGGGGCAGGGGGATGCTCGTTCTCGATCCACGTAAACGTAGAAAAAACGCACTTTTCTCGGAAAGTTTGCTTCTCGAAATGGAAAGAAAGAAATGTGACTCAACGCTCTTTGTGTTAGATTACGCAACCGTTGCAACGCTTCCGATTGCTCTCTCTCTCTCTCTCTCTCTCTCGCGTGCGCGCGCGTCTTCGAAGCAAATTCGAATTTTCGCGTCGCCGCCGCACCCTTCAAAGCAGGACTCTCCTAAGTCGCTCCCGCGGGAGGTTAGAGTTCTTCCACTCTCGTCCGCGTTGTCAGGGATACCGCGCGACGCTACCCGCAAAGACGCTTGCCTGGCTAGCCCATCGTGGCAGCCTTCGTAGCGTCGCGCGGTCCCCTTGACAACCGAAGGCACACTGCGCGAAAGCAAGATTGGAAGGGGAAGCTGGCGCGTGAGGGGCCCCTACGTTGGAGAGCCCTGCTCCGGTGGCACCCGCCGCATACTCCGGAGGCACGCGCCGCCGCGCGAAGACGCTCGCAATTCGTTGTTCGGTTTCTTCTCCTTCTCCCCCGTATTTCAAAAATCGCGGTTCTCCCCGCCCATCTCGAAAAACTATGGTTCCCTCCTCCCACTCCTCACCAGTGGTCCAAAACTCTCATAGCATAACTACTCAAGACAATTGGATTGGTGGTAATGGGTTAAACAGGCGTTTCGTTTTACCCCACGCAAAATGTTCCGCTTTGCCCCACATGCAGTCGTTTAGTAAACATTTAATATTTACACTTCAGCGTGAGGCACAGAACTTTTTAATACGTCAAAATGTAGCGCAAGGACTATAGAATCCAACTGTGTTCTTGTTGTTATCAATTTTGTAAATCCAAGTGAAGAAAAGTGGTCGAAAGTACAACACAATATTGAAACCTCGATCCCGAAAATTTTTCCAACTCTCTTAACGGAAAAGTAACGTATGTCTATGGTCTGTCACGAAATGCTGTGAGGACCCTTTTATCCTATGTCACGCAATACCAACTCATTCGCAGCTCTTATCTAAGAGCAATATTGATGTTCCGTTTTACCCACCCTGTCCGTTTTACCCCACTCTCCCTATGCATGCACTGCATTAAAGATAAAATCAAGAAAAAGAAAACCAGAACATTAGATTTTGAGGTCTGCAGAACTAACAACTATTGTTTATCAACACCACGAATTTAAAAGTAGTATTAAATATAGTATCAAATAATCAGTTTGCAAAAGTTTTTCGCAGCAATTATGGTCAAAATATTGATAAAAGAAAAATTAAGTAAACGTAAAATATGTTAAATTTACCATCATTAAGAGAGGATAATTTGTTCCCCATTTTTCAGCTCAAATTGCATTCCGATATATTTTATAGTTCAAAAGTTATACGAAAAAGGCCCCAAATTCTTCAATGCGGACCACTAACGAGTCAGCGTGATCTAATACCTACTGCAGCTGGACCATCGCAATGGTAGATATTTTCACGCGGAACGGGATCGGTGCGATGATTCTCATAAAATGGCTACCGTTTTCTTCCCCGTCTGCTATGTCAAAATTAATGTCCTCTGGTGAAAGCCAAAAGCACCCTGCGTTCTCTACTGGCATCTAAAAAACCGTACACTTTCGTCATCAGCTCATAGATGGCGAAAGTATCGGCTGTGGTTGTAGTGGAATGCGTGCGTGAGACGCTGCTGCCATTTTACCTGTTCGCGCGGGCGCGGGTTGCAAGATAAAACCCTGACCCTGTATAACCGCTGCAAGACTTTGGATTTCGCAATATTCACGAAAAACTCTGATCGGTAATTGTTTCGGGCCAGATTCGTGTCGGGGCGTCCGCAAAGGGGGGGGGGGGGCGCCAACTGTTGGGACACCAAAAAATGTGTTTAAGAAATGTATGGTCATGGGGATTTGAACTACTAATTCGTGGATGGTGCGCATCTGCACACCTTTACTGCATAATTATCCATTTCTTGCTATTACAATGTGGCTTTTTTATTTACAGTGCACTTCTCTTCATCATAGTAGCTTCAGAAAATGCACAAAGCCATTATTACTCGTCTTTCAATAAGAATCAAACTTTCGAGACTTATGATAATGGTTTGGAGAACATAGAAAGTGATGACTTAGAATCATCTACTGTAGCAATTGTCAAACTACAAGATCCAAGAAAATTACAAACTAGCTACAAAGATCATTATTATCAAGTAAGAATCCGAAATGAAAACATACCATGTTATAAATGATATACTATACATAATATTTTTAGAATAATTGAACTGTTCTATGTTTATTATGTAAAATTAATTTTGTATTTCTGTAAGACTACGCTATTCATCTTATTAAAAATGTAGGATAAATTTGCTGGAGAACCTATAAACTTTGAAACTGTAATAAACGGTGAAGCGAGAAGTGAAGGGAATCCGTATAAAGATCCACATATTGTGGCTGAGAGTTTTACTCAACAACCTAATTTGTCTCAAGGGTAAGTTATTATTATAGTTCAATACAAAACATGAAAATGTCATTGAATCGAATTACATGTTATATGCTTAAATAATGAAATACCTTTCTATATCGTGTTGGTTACTGTTGGTACACTTTAAACTTAACTTGACATATGAGTATTTAAAACTATTTCGGTCCGATTTGAAAGGGTATTTCATCCCTTTAAGCCGTTTGTTAGCAAAAAGAACAAAAGACGTGTGTAATATTTTCTAATGCTCTACAAATTTATGCCGATTTAAATGAAAAATTACATTCCCTGCATGTTCTCTTGTCATATTTGGACGAAATTTTTTTCAGTAAAAATATGACAGATTATGCTGAGGTCATTCTCAATTTATATTATGATTTATTATATGTCGTAATCTAACATTATACACAGTAGTGTATTTAAAAAATACTTCTAGCCATAGGTTATAGAAGGGGGAATGAAACCTATACCTCGTCGATGAGGTTCTATACCTCGTCTGGTGCGCATAGGATGAATTTAAATGTTGGTATGGTAGTTATCAAATACGGACATAAGATCGCTCGTCACAGCACAAATGAGATTTAGAATAGACCGAACATCCAATACATTTTTTGTCCCGGGTTTGTGGGGTCTTAGAAGTCCTGGGTCAGGACCCCCTTACTATTTTATAGCGAATTCGGTATCTCGCACTCTGTCCACGCGCTGCCCCAAAACAAGTTTATTGCAATCAAGCACCGATTACGATGCAACCAGTCTCAGAGTAGAATTGAATTGCGGTAACAGCGGTGCAGCACGGGGATAAAACCAGGATAAAACAGCATTGAATACGGATGTATTGATATACAAGTGAATCATAAAAATATTCGGATATCCCTTAAAACAGAATAACTTTTATAAAATTGGTTCAAACCAAATGCTTTGAGTCTTTTTTTGAAAATCTAGATGAATCTGTTTTCTAGGTGACGTGTTCGTCATTTTTAAAAAAATTGCAATTGGACCGTATAGCGAAGAAAATAGTGAAGGTCGGTTCTTCAACTTTTTTATCTGACAATGAGCCTGTAGTGAAAATTAAAAAATCCTGTTTGTCGATTTAAGTAAGTTGTATACATGCTGAAAATTTCATCCAAATCGGTTGATGCAGAAACAAGCGACAGGCATCGGAATATGTAAACTCCTTAGGCTTATTACAGTTATAGGCCGAAAACTGTGATTTCTACCAGTTTTAAATTGTTTTCAACTCATAGCTACATTAACCGATTTCGATTAAATTCAGCTTAAATCTACAAATGTGATTTTTAAATTTTCATTACAGGGTCAGATAAAAAAGTTGTAAATGCGCCCTTCACTATTTTATTCCCTATTCCAACCAATTGCATTTTTTTTTTAAATGACAAAACACGTCACCTAGTAAATTAGTCTTTCTAGCTTCTCAAAAAAACTCAAGTCCTTTGGTTTGGACTAATTTTAAAAATGTTATTCAGTTTTGAAGGATGTCCGAATATTTTTGTGATTCATTGTACGTGTGCATGTGGTGTCGATTCATGTACTCGTTACTTGGATGGAAATAATTATATTTATGATTTTAATTTATACTTATTATATCTTATTATAGTGCATAGTATTATAGATATAGTCAATGTTTAGACATATTCCTATAAACATCCTTTGCAATATATATTTCATAAAAGCAATTTATCATATAAAATTACACACTTTCTCGCAATTTCTACATAATTTTTTATTCTTAGTCTCTCCTCTGCATGATTCAATGCTAAATTTTCCATTTGCACACAAGTCACCAAACTGCACTACCAAAAATTATAGTGCAATAAAGTTTGCCTTTTCAGTACATTGCGTTTATCCGAATGCGAATTTTGCACCACACCAGGGCAGTTTTATTCGTAAAATTCGAATAAATCGAATACGATACAAAATTTGAATGCTAATAATGCAACACAACCAAATACGATGATTTCACTGCACTGAGGCAGAAACATCAAATGAATGTGCGGCACTGAAAAGTTGGCACTCACAAGGAGAGGTTCCCAGGTGTCCGCCTCCGATTGCTTTGAATTCTGGATATGTTTTAGAGGACCGAAAAATAAGATATACGTGTTTTTTTATAGCGGCCCGTTTTCATATTTAGGGGGTGAAACCACCCCCCAAAGTTATAAGATTTTCAGGTGTTCATCTCCGATTGCTCTGGTTTTTGGATATGTTTTAGAGGACCGAAAAATAAGAAATACGTGTCTTTTTATTTTGGCCCGTTTTCATATTTAGGGGGTGAAACCAACCCCCAAAGTTATAAAATTTTCAGGTGTTCATCTCCGATTGCTTTGGTTTTTGGATATGTTTTAGAGGACCGGAAAATAAGATATACGTGTTTTTTTATAGCGGCCCGTTTTCATATTTAGGGGGTGAAACCAACCCCCAAAGTTATAAGATTTTCAGGTGTTCATCTCCGATTGCTTTGGTTTTTGGACATGTTTTAGAGGACCGAAAAATAAGAAATACATGTCTTTTTATTTTGGCCTGCTTGAATGTTTAGGGGTGAAGCCACCCCTCTAATGTTCATGCGGGGTACAAAATTGTGTTGAGTAAAACTTCATATAGATTTCATTTGCGTCATAATTTACTGTATGGACGATGTTCTTGTCGTCATTCACCCTTATTGGAGGGTAAACTACCCGCAATCGTTTCAATACGTATTTAAGAGACTTGAAAAGTGTCAAAAATGTCATAAAAAAACTTAAAAAACTATAAACACAAATTATTTTATGGTGACACATCAGTGGTTTTATGCCCTCCCATTGCTACCGACAACCCCCTGTGAACAACCCCTAGTTAGTCAGCTACGTCGGGCTTACAGAATTCAAGAAGACTATTTTGTGAAAATTTACTACAAAATGATGGAGGTAATTTCAATCTTGCTTAATGAGAAAATAGCCCCCAAGTGCACAGTTACATTATTGTAAACAATGAAGACATTTACTTATTGCATTAATTCTTTTTAACTTAAATTTTTAATCTGAATTTCTTACAAGATATATACAGTTTACGAAACGATCACTTAAAGTATTTGTATATATACTATCGGAGACCTTACGGTTTATATTTGTCACGAAAGTGGTATTCATGAAAAAAATGCTTTAAACAATATGCTTTTTTACACCAGGAGCATCTAACTATCGGTGTTTCATCGCACAGTGCGCATTTCATTTCCGTATTCTGTTCAAAAGCAAAGTCTACAGGATTCACAAAATCTCCTAACTTTTGTTCTGTGTATCCACTTTTATACCAAGGATACTGGAATAGATTTATATATCTGGGTGAAGACAATTGGTTGTGTACAAGTGATTGTAATTTAATTACATTATTTCTTAAATGAAGATTAACGTCATAGTTATGCAAAAGTACATCGTCGGAGAAAGGCCTAACATAATTCTTCCACACCCTAAATCCATAAACATCTTGAGGTTGGATTTGTCCAGTGGTACCTTTTGGTATCATCTTAATTATAATTTCTTTGCCCACTGGTGTCGCATCACGTACATCTTGTTCACAGTGCCCAATCCAAGAGTCTAGCAACAACACACTTGTTTGTTTGGTTTTAGGAAACAAGACTTCTTCCAACCAGGTTTTGAAATGAGCTGCAATATTAAATTAAAATCCGTCGTAACTACACATATACAGGGTGTCCGCGGGAAGAGTGGACAGCTGGATATCTCCTAAACTCTTGGAGACAAAAATATTTAAAAAATAGGGAATTGCATGGTTCGAGGGGGCCAACTTATTAGCGCGGACGAATTTTTTTTCGATTCTTATTTTAAATGATACGATGGTCAAGTTCGGTTTTTTAAATGGAACTATTTTTTCCGAAGACCTGAGTTGATAGTGCGTTCTAAGACAAATTCAATAAGCTTTAATGTATACACTTGATTCCCACTGGTTTTTGAGATATTGCGCTTGCAAATTTACTGATTTTCCCTGGAAGAAAACTCGCTGGAATAGCAAGGACCGGGAACGGTCTTGCTGGCGCCACGGGTGGCCTTGCCTGTTGAAACAGATACCTACCTGCCAAAGGTCTACGCCAGGAATGGCAGGCCCAAAGGCTGGACAATTCTTTTCCGTCAGAAATGCTACTTAAGTAGGTACATCTGCGGTATCGAGAAGCGCACCGTTACTTTTATTTCGCACTTGCTTCTACGCTCGGATGGCCGGTTCTTTTGAGAGGGATGTAAGTTCAATTGGTTAGGTTAGGAGGTGTGAAAGTTGCTAGACTAAATTTCAACCATAGGGAGCAGATTATATTAGAACCAATCGAATTTGCATCCCTCTAAAAACGTCTGCTCTCTTGAAGAGGCCCTCTTCACAGCAATACCTCCTCCCCAGTGCCCACCTTCTCTCGCACAGAATACGATGACGCATGCTTTTGTTTTGATATTAAAGCTCGTGTTTATATTCGAGAGGACCACGTGTCAACAGCGGGCTACCATTTTTCTTCCCGTGTCTCTCTACGAGGCGTATTGACGGTGGATTGTAGGAGCGTAGATGTCTGGATGCCAGTTATTGAATTCAGGAGACGATAGAAACACTTTATTACAAAACACACATGTACTATAATTAAAGTAAATCGTATTCCTCTCGGGAAGGAGTACTGATAATCATCGAACTTGCGCCCTACTTCGCGCAGACCGATTACACGGAGGGTAGTCAAGTCACACACTGCACAAATGATAAGCCGCGTCTAGACGTTGCGAGGCTGCAGTGCGAGGCGTGCCTCGCGAAGTGAAAAGTCTGGAGAGTCCTTAGCTCGCCTTGGTCACTTTGCAAAGCAACCTCGTGCTGCTGCCGTGGCGAGGACAACACCCCGCAGTGCCTCACCGAATTTTATGGCTTTCGACCCTCGAAGGGTTTGGAATATCATTAGGAAGTGAGAACTGTTCAGGATTTCAAATGTTTGTATCTTTTCTTCATCGTATCGAAGGGGAAGTGGCGGCAATGGATTCCTGGCGTTCTGTCGATTAAAATCATACCAAATATCATGCAAATCGGACTACCTTGACACAAGCTATTTGTATTCCTTATGTAAAAGTTGTCCGATTTACACGACATTTGTAATGATTTTCATCGGAAAACCACAAGGAATCCATCGGCGACACTTCCATATCCATACGATAAAGAATAAAGAATTATTTTATTTCTGAAACAGGCAGGTACAGGATGATTCTGGAGCTACGCCCGTCAAAAAGTTGCGGCCTGGTACCCCGTGGCGAGGACAGGCCTTCGCATTGCCTCACCCGATTTTTATGGCTTGCTTCGGAAAAAGGTATGTTTCGTATGGATATGGAAGTGTCGCCGATGGATTCCTTGGGGTTTTCCGATGAAAATCATTTCAAATATCGTGTAAATCGGACAACTTTTACATAGGGAATACAAATAGCTAGTGTCAAAGTAGTCCGATTTGCATGATATTTTGTATGATTTTCATCAGCAAAACATAAGGAATCCATTGGCGTCACTTTCATTTCGATATGATGAAGAAAAGAATTTCTTAATCCGCTGTAAGGGATATTTCACCCTCGACTGCGGGGGCTCGACCTCAATTCGCTACGTTCGACCCAGAAACATACCTTTTCCCGAAGCAAGCCATAAAAATCGGGTGAGGTAATGCGAAGGCCTGTTCTCGCCACGGGTACCAGGCCGCAACTTTTTGACGGGCGTAGCTCCAGAATCATCCTGTACCTGCCTGTTTCAGAAATAAAATAATTCTTTATTCTTTATCGTATGGATATGGAAGTGTCGCCGATGGATTCCTTGTGGTTTTCCGATGAAAATCATTACAAATGTCGTGTAAATCGGACAACTTTTACATAAGGAATACAAATAGCTTGTGTCAAGGTAGTCCGATTTGCATGATATTTGGTATGATTTTAATCGACAGAACGCCAGGAATCCATTGCCGCCACTTCCCCTTCGATACGATGAAGAAAAGATACAAACATTTGAAATCCTGAACAGTTCTCACTTCCTAATGATATTCCAAACCCTTCGAGGGTCGAAAGCCATAAAATTCGGTGAGGCACTGCGGGGTGTTGTCCTCGCCACGGCAGCAGCACGAGGTTGCTTTGCAAAGTGACCAAGGCGAGCTAAGGACTCTCCAGACTTTTCACTTCGCGAGGCACGCCTCGCACTGCAGCCTCGCAACGTCTAGACGCGGCTTATCATTTGTGCAGTGTGTGACTTGACTACCCTCCGTGTAATCGGTCTGCGCGAAGTAGGGCGCAAGTTCGATGATTATCAGTACTCCTTCCCGAGAGGAATACGATTTACTTTAATTATAGTACATGTGTGTTTTGTAATAAAGTGTTTCTATCGTCTCCTGAATTCAATAACTGGCATCCAGACATCTACGCTCCTACAATCCACCGTCAATACGCCTCGTAGAGAGACACGGGAAGAAAAATGGTAGCCCGCTGTTGACACGTGGTCCTCTCGAATATAAACACGAGCTTTAATATCAAAACAAAAGCATGCGTCATCGTATTCTGTGCGAGAGAAGGTGGGCACTGGGGAGGAGGTATTGCTGTGAAGAGGGCCTCTTCAAGAGAGCAGACGTTTTTAGAGGGATGCAAATTCGATTGGTTCTAATATAATCTGCTCCCTATGGTTGAAATTTAGTCTAGCAACTTTCACACCTCCTAACCTAACCAATTGAACTTACATCCCTCTCAAAAGAACCGGCCATCCGAGCGTAGAAGCAAGTGCGAAATAAAAGTAACGGTGCGCTTCTCGATACCGCAGATGTACCTACTTAAGTAGCATTTCTGACGGAAAAGAATTGTCCAGCCTTTGGGCCTGCCATTCCTGGCGTAGACCTTCGGCAGGTATGTATCTGTTTCAACAGGCAAGGCCACCCGTGGCGCCAGCAAGACCGTCCCCGGTCCTTGCTATTACAGCGAGTTTTCTTCCAGGGAAAATCAGTAAATTTGCAAGCGCAATATCTCAAAAACCAGTGGAAATCAAGTGTATACATTAAAGCTTATTGAATTTGTCTTAGAACGTACTATCAACTCAGGTCTTCAGAAAAAATAGTTCTATTTAAAAAACCGAACTTGACCCTCGTATCTTTTAAAATAATAATCGAAAAAAAAATTCGTCCGCGCTAATAAGTTGGCCCCCTCGAACTATGCAATTCCCTATTTTTTAAATATATTTGTCTCCAATAGTTTAGGAGATATCCAGCTGTCCACTCTTCCCGCGGACACCCTGTATGTATAGTTAATTTTCAATTATCAATAAGAATTATCTTTAATTAAGATAATTTCAAAATATACATTACCAGATGTGAGTTTTCCAGATTTTGATGCCGTCACGTACACGTTCGTTGGCTTAAATAATGTTTTTTGAACTATTGGTCCAAATTCTCCATTTGCTTCTTGCAAGACCATAAAGAGGGGTGACAACAATCTTCCATCCGCAGTTATTGTTGGTTGTATTGTATAACTAGGTGTCGTTGAAAATACAGATTGTACAACACATTCTACTTTTTTTTGTGCCTTGCACTGCTAAGGTTCGTCCAGAATGTATTTCTAATTGAAATCCACTCTGGTCTGAATTATATATATTGTCAGGTCCGATTGTGGCACTCAAAGGCTTTACTTCCTTAACAAACTCTGTAGCTCTGACTTTTAATACTTCATCGTCTTCTATTGTTGTTCGTGTAACAAATTTGGTTATTTTCCGTGAAACAATGCGATGAGCTTTTTTAAAATTATTTACCCATTTTCTAGAAGCTTTAAAAACCATGTTATCATTACCCTGCTCCTTATATGCCTTCAAAGCCCATCGTCGAATATCTCTGTCATGTAAAATATAACCGGCATCAATAGCTTCCCTCAAATTTTGTATTACATACTCGGAAATTTGTGTTAATCTTTCTCGTTTGGTTCCTCCTACTTCAATTTGATGAGCCCATCGCCGTAATTGCCGTTCAGAAGAAACATATTTAAAATTATGTTGAACTGTATTAAGCTTACGCTTTTTTCCTCCGCCATTCCAAAATGCAACTGCTCTTCGCTTATAGTCAACATCAACATCTTTATCACGTTGAGAACAAACTCCTGTATGTTTCTTCAGACCAATTTTCATCATTATCATCTTCATCAACAGCTTCAACTTCACACTCTTTAAACTGATCCAGAAAGTCCAATGAAAACTCTTCCGAAACTTCGACTACATTAAATTCAAATATGCTATCAAGCAACATCTTTTGTATAGATTCTTTTAATTGTACTTCCTCCCTTGTTATAGGAGTTTCCATCAAGTACATACTTTGAAATGTTACTAATAATAAATTGTAGAACTGTAGTTGCAAATTCTGTGAGCACGTGAAGCACTCGAAATGTGACTGAAGAACAAACCAGTTTTCGAGAAACAACGTACCGCAATCTTGCAGAAAATATCGCGTAACTCGATATAAGTGCTATTTTTAGCGTCATAACAATAGCGTGGGAAAAAGATTCAAGTCAAATGCAGCTGACCATACATGTTCCGTATGAAAGAAAACCGCTGCCAATTCATTGGCACTTGGCTTCCTCAATTTTTTTTTATTTTTCCAATATTTTAATTTTAGCTTATTGAACTCCCATTGAGGGTATTTGTAATTATAATGACAATTTAGAGCTCCATCTTTATAAAGTACTATTTACCTGAATTTCCTTTATATTCGTTCAAAGCTTACGCTCATTTTAAATATCTTATATAAGCCCGACGTAGCTGACTAACTACGGGTTGTTCACAGGGGGTTGTCGGTAGCAATGGGAGGGCATAAAACCACTGATGTGTCACCATAAAATAATTTGTGTTTATGGTTTTTTAAGTTTTTTTATGACATTTTTGACACTTTTCAGGTCTCTTAAATACGTATTGTAACGATTGCGGGTAGTTTACCCTCCAATAAGGGTGACTGACGACAAGAACATCGTCCATACAGTAAATTATGACGCAAATGAAATCTATATGAAGTTTTACTCAACACAATTTTGTACCCCGTATGAACATTAGAGGGGTGGCTTCACCCCCTAAACATTCAAGCAGGCCAAAATAAAAAGACACGTATTTCTTATTTTTCGGTCCTCTAAAACATATCCAAAAACCAAAGCAATCGGAGATGAACACCTGAAAATCTTATAACTTTGGGGATTGGTTTCACCCCCTAAACATTCAAGCTGGACAAAATAAAAAGACACGTATTTCTTATTTTTCGGTCCTCTAAAACATATCCAAAAACCAAAGCAATAGGAGATGAACACCTGAAAATCTTATAACTTTGGGGGGTGGTTTCACCCCCTAAATATGAAAACAGGCCGCTATAAAAAACACGCATATCTTATTTTTCGGTCCTCTAAAACATATCCAAAATTCAAAGCAATCGGAGGCGGACACCTGGGAACCTCTCCTTGTCAGTGTGCGCCAGTGCGGGGTACCGAATTCGCTATTACAGTCCTGGGTTTTTATAAATTTCTGTAAAAAGAAACTAAAAATAGGTAGTTTTTTTCATGAATCGCTTGTTTCACTGATGGGTATGAACCCCTGAAAAATTATCGTCGATTGGCAGCCAGCTTCTCCCCCTTCTTGGGGGTTAAATGATTAAAAATGTGGTATTTCACTAATAATTCAAAAACGGTTAGTCATACTGAAAAACGTTTCAGCATTAAATTCTCCATAAAAAAGGTTTTATAATATTTTTTTTGTAAATATAACCGTTTTTTCGATAAAGTCTGGTAAATATACTCCTATTCAAATATTTTACTGCTTTCCAAACCATCCGGGTGGTACAGTACAGGCCCCGCTGTTTTTACGTGATTTCCCGTACAGACCTAATCCACATTACCTGCAATTTTATATTCTTTTCTTTTTGTTGGCTACTACTGTTGGCTTCATCCCACTCTTCGGTATCGGTGGGTCCATTTGTGTCCGCCGTGGCTCCGTCATCTTCCTCGGATGTTACTATATCGATTGTATTGTTGTCTCCTTCATCTATTATTTCGATTTGCATAGCATTAGGACAAAATTGTCCATGGCAGTTTCCACAAATTTTGATGCATTTCAATTCGCTGTTCTGGCAATCACATACCACTCCACAGCCTTTTGTGGCAATTGGAGGAAAGAAGATTGAGGACCACGTCTGGTGCTGGCTGCTGCAAGGTAGGAATTGGCATTAACTCGTTATTGTGCAATCGCCATACGCATGTTTTGACACATAAATGGTTACCACGCCATTGTTGTATCCGGTGGTATACTCGGTACGCGTGCTCTCAAATCATTGCTGTTGTTGTTGTTGGTACTTGAATCAAGTTTCATGGTTTATTCCTTCGTAGGCAGCGCAAGTAGCACAAAAATCTATAGTTATTGATAGATTTCTCGGAATGAGACGCTCCGTATAAATCCAATGCGACACGATCTGCAATTTCTGCGATTTTCTCCTATAAAGCATTGAGTTTATTAAAAATTGCAGCATCCTCTCTCAAATCTTGTCTCTTCTGTAAGAGCTTCTACAGTGTTGCTTTTTCCTTGTCGAAAAATGCAGATGTTGTGTCACATCCGCAAAACGCGGAAAACAAGATGAATGTTCTCTCTGCACATTTCCGAATCACTCCAATTGGCGCAAGAAAACAATTGTCTTTGCGTTCTCCAGCTTCCTGTCATGTTAGAATTGGCCAGCACTGCGATATGAACAATTTAATCGACGTCCTCTCCAACAACTACTTTCTTCTCGCATGGCAAGGTGGCAGTTTGTACAATAAAAAAATCTGCGCAATTTTAATGAGATTATTCACCATGAACGTACTGAGCACATGTTATTGCAGGAACGGTTGCATTTACCAAAATATATTACAGAACCTCTTTTATGGAGAATTTAATTCTCTTTACTTTTTGTCTGTAGCGTTTTTTAGTAGGACTAACCGTTTTTTGAGTTATTAGCGAAATACCGTTTTTTTAACATTTGACCCTAGATTTTTCAGGGGTTCACACTCATTACTGAAGCAAGCGATTCATGAAAAGACCTACCTATTTTTAGTTTTTTTACAGAGTTTGAAGTTTTCAGTCTAACCTTACTGGAAATGTCTCGAAAGAGATTCAATTTAACACGGGTAAAATTAGTTTCGTAACCTGTGATTTACAAATGTTTCTATTAGTAAAATAAAATTATTATTAGTCGATCTTTAAATAAAGATCTTTATTTATTTAAAGAACTTTATTGAAAGATCTACTTGTGAACGTATTCCGGTCAATGGAAGAGAAAGAAGGATCATAGCACAACGATAATATATTCGCCCTTTAATCTTGCTGTTCTGTTTGTGTTTATCTAACGCAAAACAAAGACTCAAAAATGAGGCCTTTTTTAGCCATTTTTTTGGGCCCACGATTTTTTAACTGAATTTCATGTGACACGATACCTTATGATGAGACATCAGTTACACGAAATTTTCAAGTTGAGGTGACAATTAGTTTCTGAGATATAGGAGGTGAAAGAAGTGAAAATTCATTAACGCGTCAGCCCATACGCTTCGATGTACGGACTTTTATGTCAGTCCAATAATTTAAATAATTATTTCCAAGGGTTTTGCTGACTGCTAACCACGAATTTGAAATTAGATTGTCAAAATTCACGAAAAAAATCAAAATGAAGAAATATAAATGACTGGGTAGTGGGTGTTTTTTTTTTTTAATATATCGTTTACCATGTTAATTCGGCCATTGTGAGTTTTGCTGACTGCTAACAACGAATTTGAGCTTAGATTTTCAAAATTCACGAAAAAAAATCAAAATCAAGGGATATAAATGACTGTGTAGTGAGTGTTTTTTTTTTTTAATATATCGCCCACCACTTCCTTGACTACAAATCTTCCATCGACGATGAACCCTTGCAAGTCAACAAATGTTGGTACGACCATTATCGGTATAATTTAGAGATTCGCTCGCTTTCAATACAGACGGGAGAATGCGGCCTTTCTCGTAAAGCAACTTGATTTTGGCTGGCTAGTATCGTGGCAATTTAATTGATTTTGTGCACCACGTTTGTCAGCGGATTGTATTCAAACACCTGATCGTGTAGAATGAGACAGTAGGCTGTAATATTTGCTGGCACATTCTCTTTACAATCGAATTCTACGCGCAAATCTACGGTGCTATTGTTGATCGATTCATTCTGTCGCGAGCAATCGATCATCATGTTACGTATGTGGAATTTTCCCATACGTCGCTCTCAACCGGTTTTTAAGCTCGCGTCTGCGAAGGGAAAACGCCCTAAAATCCTTCCGTTTATCAAACGCCACTAATGGGGGTCATGATCTCGACCATCTGGATTACGACCATGGGAACGGGAATGACACGACGACGACCCCGAAGGATTTCCTTATATGGAGATTCCTAACGAATCCCCACTCATTTTTGGGACTATATAAACCCTTTGGTTTCAACCCTCGTTGGTTAAAAGCTATAGAGTCACGCGTAGAGTCACGTCGTGTCACGCTCGTACAGAGTTGGTTAAATTCAGTAAGATCGGGCTAAAGTCTCCATCAGAATCATAGTTAACCTCATAGAATCCGCGAGTCCGGTTTATATACTATTTGGCACTTTGAAATAGCCACTCGTTCGCCCCGCATCGCCAGTGCGTCAACACCGTGCAACTATTGGTAACTACACTATTTAATTATTAATCGCGACATTTACATTTGTATTATAATTGAGTATTCAAGTAGTATAATGAGTAGATTCGTTAAACCTATCTCTTACCCAGCAATCCTTATAATATTAGTAGTACTCACCCACTGATACAACTTTACCACTCGAGTTGTATCCAACACTAATTAAGAGTTACGAGGCATTACTAACATTTCCCGCGACTCCCTGATTTCGCATCAGGTTCGTTCGCAAACCCTTTACCAAAACAAGCCATCTTCTCCAATCCAGTGGCTCCCTGATTTCGCATCGGGTTCGTCCACGAAACCTCACCTCTCCTACGGCTCCCTGATTTCGCATCAGGTTCGTCCGTATCCTACAGCTCCCTGATTTCGCATCAGGTTCGTCTGTAAATCTACCAACTTCCGAACAGCTCCCTGGTTTCGCACCAGGTTCGTCTGTGAATAATCCAACCTCCTAGCTGCTCCCTGGTTTCGCACCAGGTTCGTCTGTGAACTTCATCCTAGTGACTCCCCGATTTCGCATCGGGTTCGTTCACGACGTTTCACCCTCCTGCGGCTCCCTGATTTCGCATCAGGTTCGTCCGCGTGTGACTCCATTCCTAGAGGCTCCCTGATTTCGCATCAGGTTCGTCCTCGCCGTCAATAATCCTAGCGGCTCCCTGATTTCGCATCAGGTTCGTCCGGGCCCCCAACTAACAAACTCATAAACCGTATTCCTTGGGAAATATCCTTCTCGCCGGCCTCTCGCGTTGCCGCAGCCCCGGCTCGTAACAACCACAAGGAGACCAAATTGCAAAAATTGGGCCACGGTGAATAATGCCGCGTTGCAACTATCTCCGTAATACGATCTACGAAAATGTGTATACATGTTAAACAAGATGGCGTGCCTATTCTTGTCAAAGACCAAGTTCATTTGATCAAAATTCCGATTTAAGAAAAAGTTTTACATTGGTCAATTTGCAGTGGTCGAACTCAGTAACATCTTCGATCATCACATTCTTTCGATCAGTCTGTAGAACAAGGATAATGTATCGCGGCTTCCCCAGCTGCGCAGCTGCCGTGACGGCCCATGAATGTGTAGTCGTGTTCTGTAAGAGTGGATACTCGTACAGATCCTCTGAGCAAAAACTAATGCTCAGGTTTTGCTCGCTTTCCGAAGCATGAAGCAACGATATCTTAACACAGTTCAGCGTCACATGAGGCATTAGCCACTGCACTTTAAATAATTCAATTTCCGGTTCTAACGTCGGAGACCCTATTAGAGAATTGTTATCGTTGCGCGACTGTTGCGGCCGCGCGCAACGCGTCGCACCGGCCGAATTTGAACGTGTGCCCGCAGCGGCATCAACACAGCTGTTGAGCTGTTGCGGCGCGTTTGAATTGTTTTTTGACTGCTAACGGGCTCGAGCTGCGCTCGTCCTGTGGCCGTTAATTCTCGGAACGACATCGCTGAGACGCGATCTATTGCACGCACCTTCATCATTTTTGTGCATATCGCGCCCAGTTTGCGCCTTGTCCTTTTGGTGGTCAATTCTGTCTTCACATTCTCAGTGTACCTACCGTTCATCTTTGTTGTGAAGTTACTATATGTATACGACGTCTGTCTCGGACCGACGACCAGCCAATTCAACGGAGTTTCGTCCCACGAACGTGTCGTTCTTTCCACCCACTCGCCTTCACACCGAGTCGCGTCAGTGCCGAGAATCCGCTCCGCTCTACGCGGAAACAGCGACCGTATTAAAATCAATTCGTGACGCGCATCAATAACCATGCGTTTGTAGTCCTCGCAAAATCGCAGCAAATATTTGAACTGGATGCAAAAATTGAAACGATTGTTCACTACTAGCTCATCGTGCCGTTTTAGGCCCCACCCAGCATTTGCTATATTTTTGTCTTCGTAGGGTGTTGTCATCGATATACAGGGTGTTCCAAAAATGCTGCGGTTCCTTGAAGGGGGTGACACAGGGGGTGATTGCAAACAAGTTTTTCCTTTACGAAAATGCTCTCCGAGGTTTCGTTAACGAGATATTAACAAAAAGCACCAACCAATCAGAGCGCGTGCCCCGCCCGAGCTCCCGCGGTAGCGTTGGCTACGCGGTAGGCGGCGGCGCTTGTACTACGAACGTACGAACAAGCACGCGTTACACAGTTTGTTTTTAAAGCAGAATCTTAAATAATAATTATTTGAAGCGACAGGACAAGAAATACGTAAATTTGGTTTTCAAATAACGCATAAACGAGAAGGTAATGTAACAGAAAATGTACGACAAGTGATCGTAGTTCCATAGTGAGGTAAAAATCCGTAGTTTAATAACGGTCAACACAACTAAATTTAAAAAATTATATTAGGTGTATGAATAAATTCTTTCCGACTGGATTTACATAATCAGTAGGTACAAAGCTATCGAATTTCTATCGCAGTGGTATTCGTAAGCTGCCAGAAAAATGGCAAAAGATAATTAACAATAATGGAAATTATTTCGAAGATTGAGTTGCTTTCATATTTTTTAAATCAAACTGTCATTGTACCCTAAAATCGGAAAGAATTTATTTTTACACCTAATAATCACCAATAAATAAAATAAAACTCATCCATTCGGACATTCCTTTCCTTCCTTTTCGGAAACCTGTTTCACTGGATCAGTGTACCGATCCTGGTCATCGGTGGACGAATAGATTTATGGTAGGGTAACTCCCAGTGCTCAGCTGATCACAGGTACATACGACACCACCCAAAGTAAAGGGTCGCAATGTCAAGTGCGTTCGGATTAATGTACCGAATATTCACTTCACTGCACGGCTACTAACACTAATTACTTAATTTATTTTTCATGGAACGTGTTGTTCGAACGTTATAAAAATTTGTGGAAATGAATTTTCACTTGGCGTTCGGAGCCGTGGGTATTCCCTCGCAAATACTCGCGCAGCAGCACTTGCGTCTCCGTTATTCGGGGGGTACACCCAGAACATCGCGTAATACTTTTGAGCAGAGAACATTTCTGCGACGTGATTGCTAGCTGACTGACAAGATTTTTTCCAAGCAACTTCCTTTACCCCCAAATAGTTTCTCTTGTTCCATTATGAGTTAACTCCCACCAGGCTAAGAGGTTTCAGGTAAAATGAAGCCATCGACTATTACATGGTCGGGCAGTCTGTCCCACAATTCGTCAATGTGCCTGCTAAACTCGTGCAGTAGAATAATCTTTGGTATGCATTTCAGCTGCTGAGAGGTGAACTCTCGAATAACGCAATTATCCGATAGAACGGAAAGCATTTTGAATACTGAGCTGTTTTGCTTCGGCGCGGGCCTATAAATAGAGCGCGTCATCACTTTGGTGTATCAAAATCAATTTCGCGGTTCGCAGAAAGAGAGTGAGAGAGGGGGGTGGGGGGAGGGAGAGAGGGAGGGAGAGAGAGAGCATGCGATACATGCGGCAACCTGTGACGATACGCGTGACAAATTTTGATGTTAATTGTTGCCGACATGTTGCCGAACACTATACGCTGCGTCATTTGCGGTCTATCAAATTGTGGAAAGACCAACGTACTGGTGACCTTGTTGGAAAGTCCTCACGGCGTGCGCGTCGAGAACGTGTGCGTGTATTCCAAGTCGTTGCAACAGCCGAAATATCAGTATTTGGAGAATTTATTGGCTCCGACAGATGAAATTGGCTACTTTACGTTTTCGAATAACAATGACGTCATCCCACCGAGCGAATCGCTCCCGAATTCAATTTTTATCTTTGATGACGTAGCATGCGACAAGCAAGATACGATACGAGAATACTTTGCAATGGGGCGCCACTCGAACGTTGACTGCTTCTATCTCTGTCAGACGTATGCAAGAATTCTCAAACATCTTATACGCGACAATGCGAATCTGCTGATTCTGTTTAAGCAGGATGGTACCAACTTGAAACATGTGTACAATGATCACGTAAACACTGATATGTCTTACGAGGATTTCTGCGCGTTGTATCGTAATTGTTGGCAACGGGAGTATGGTTTCGTGGTAATAGATAAGGATAGCGCGATGTCCAATGGACGTTATAGAAAGGGATTTAACGAGTTTGCGGTAAAACGATGATTGCTATCGATAGTCTCAAGATTAAGGATCGTGAGAGAATAGGGAAGGAAATTGCAAAAACCAACGAAGCCATTCGCAAGAAACATCAGGCTTTGAAGACTGGCAAGATGGAGTAAGATATCGCGTTGGAGAGATACTTTAAACCTGTTGTCGAACCCTTAAAACATATTGTGGAATATACTGCAGCGGCAGAAGCTGACATATCACTGCTGATGAGTATAAACGTTGAAGGGAAACATTTACGCCTAAAACAAAAATCCAACAGAAAGGGAATTCATCGCGTAAGAGAAATAGAAAACGATCATACATGCGATCGGAAAATTTACTTGTAACCTCCACACCAGTTCAATCCAAGCTGAAACGGCTGAATGTCGCGTCAAACGATTCCCCGGTTCCTCCCACACCAATAAATACATTTCCCGATGTACAATTGCTCACAACTAATGATGATGAAGACTTTATGAAACTACTGCCGATGAGTCGCTTGCGGCATCCATTAGACATTAACTCCAAACATTCCAGGGGCAAGAAACGTTTCGCAAGCATTTCAGTCCGCTGGGGCAAAAATACATGAGCGGTACATAGGGGTACGACCAGAGACTATGTGTACGTCTAATTTAATTGCACTTAAAAACTGAATTACTAAGTGTATTTAAAATAATACTTTTCGACGTGTAACACGAATTTCATGGCCGAGCATGATAAGATGCAACGAGATTGGTTGCGTAGTTTGCGCGCGCGAGAGAGAGAGAGAGAGAGAGAGAGAGAGAGAGAGAGAGAGAGAGAGAGAGAGAGAGGGAGGGAGAGCGGGAGGGAGAGAGGGAGAGGGAGAGAGAGAAACATAGAAAACCCAATAACACACAGGCCACACTCAAGGTTCTTCCCCAAAATTTCCACTTCTCGACCTAATATTAACCGGAAAAAATGTACGAAACATCGAAAAGTATTATTTTAAATACACTTAGTAATGCAGTTTTTATGTGCAATTAAATTAGACGTCATTACAATCATGCACAATTCATTAATTATAACTACTTATTAGTTGGCCAATCCATTTATTTTTCAATTGATTGATACGAAACTCTGGTTAAGAACATCGCGATACGAAGCTAATATTCTAGGCCCTAGAATCTTCGGTATTGCCAATAAGTATTGCAGTTAAAATGCGTGCCTGACCGTGTTAACACCTGAGACCCTTCAGAAGCGAGCGCTCGACAGCTGAGAAACACGGAGCCATAAGAGACATAGATAGCACAAGCCATTAAGAACGGAAATATGTGAAATCAGATTCTTCATCGAATCTGCACGAAAGTGATATCAATCGCCTCCTTGTGTTTTCCCGGTGGAAATGATACCAAACCTGACATAATTTGAACTTTAATTAACGATATTAGGCATAAAATTAATTTGCAAGATTGAAAGCCCGTTTCGTTAAAAGTAGTCCAATTTAAATATTTTTTTGTCAATTTCATCGGGAGAATACAAGGAATCCATTGGTGTCACTTTCATATTGATGCGACGAAAAATAAAGAAATTCCGTTTCTGTATAATCGATGATACATCGCCGAGCAACTCCGCGCTGCAGTGTATACGGGTGAAGGCTCGCCCAAAGTTATTTTAACTTCGAATAACTTTTGAAATAAAAGACGCCTGAAACGTAGAAAATCATTTCAAGCTTAAAATGAATTCTCGTCGAATAAAAAAATCATGCGTAACCGTCGAATGAATCCCGTCAAATAAAAAAGTTATTTTGAGGCGCTTCGAATAAAAATTACCCAAAGTTATTTTTATTCGACGACTCTCGAATAAAATTTTTGTCTTTTATTCGAAATCAATTTTTTATTTAAAATAATTTTTTGCCCATCTCTGCTACTGCGTCTACTTGCAGAGTATAATCCACGAAAACATGGAACAATCGGAATGCGTCCTTGCGATGTTACCCCTGCGATCGCCAATAAGTTGTTAGCCACCGTATACAAGAACATAAAGATCGCTGTCCCAGCGAGATTTAAGTTGGGCGAGTTTGTGCGCATAAGCAAATTTAAAACCATCTTCGATAAAGAGGTGTTCATGATAGCCAAAATGCGGGCAACTATTCCCGCAACGTATCTGCACCTTGATTCCTGTGGAAAACCTGTTGCCGTAGGATTCTGTGAACTCGAGCTGCAGCGCGTCACCGATCCTGATGTGTACCTGGTGGAAAAAGTGTTGCGTAGGAAGGGGGATAAGATATACGTGAAGTGGCTGGGTTTGATAAATCACGCAATTCATGGATAAATAAAAATAATGTATTGTAAAAAAGATATGGTTAAATAAATACAATTGCATGTTCTATACATATGTGGACAGTTTTATTTTACATAATAATTTCACTACGGTATTTCCTCGCTCAGGACTTGCTGGTCGGGACTGGCGTTGGAGCGTCAGTGTGAACGAAGCCCTAATTCCGAGGGATCGTTTCTCGCTTTTTTCTGTCCGAAGGGGGAGCGAGATGGAACGCTTTGCGTGCGTGAGGGGCGCGAGCGTTCACATGAAATCGTGACTGCTCGGTGCATGCGCGCCACTGTCAGATAGCCAGGCACGACTCGAGCCATTTTTGCGCCCCAATGCCTCGTTCACATTAGTCAAGTTTACTGGCTTCAAGTCGCTTGAATTCAAGTATACTGACTTCAAATTGGTGTTCAGATAATGTCAGCTGCCTTCAACTTAATTTCAAGAGTACTTGAAGCTTGAAGCTGATGAGTGAAGCACGTAATTAAGATATCTAAAATGGCGTCAAAGGAGGTAGAATTTGCTGGCTTGTGCATAATAAAATGCGAAATTAAGAATGAATTATTGAAAATATTAAAAAAAAATTATGAAAAGGAAACGGTCAACTTGCATAAGAAAGTGGATCTGCAGAAGGAATCGTCTCGGTGCATCTGGGACTCTGTTAAATGAGTTAGCATTAGAAGATAATGCAGCATATAAAAATCATTTAACAATATCTGTGTTTCTACCTGAGGTTTTTTCTGCTATTTATGAAATGCTGCGGCCATTTATTAAGGTAAGAATATAACTGGTTTAAATAAAAAATGCCAGATTAAATTTATTTACAGGGTGTTTATAAATATGTGGGACAGTATTTCAGGGTTGGTTCGAAATATAAAAATGCTTATAACTGCAAAACTAAACATTATCGGACATATGCATATGTCAACTTTTATTGTCTTGATGAGTGGTGCATAGAACCTGAAATATTGTCCCACGTATTTATAAACACCCTGTACATTTTTATTTGTACTTATTCAAATCCCAATGGAGTTCCTGCTGATACAACAGCAATCCTCGCTCTGTTTATTATACTTTGAATTTGTTCCTGATAAGTAAGAGCATTCATAAGGGGAAGTTTTTTTTAACGAAGCTGTAACATATTTTCCAAAGTGGTCCAATTCATCGTCCGGTGCCATGGCACTCGCTTGAGCTATTTTATTTAGATCTATTATGGCCATTTCAACCCGATCCAGTGAGGTTTTTGCTTTTTTTGTTTGACAGGTCCTGATAGTGGATTCTTTTTTATGGAAGTGTCTTTCCTTTCTGGTGGTAGTGCCTCTCCTTCCAACTCAAACGAACTTCGTTCTTTTTCTTCTTCCAGCAGCACTGTTTCCTGAAAAAATAGAAATGTATACATATATATATATTTTTTTTCAGACTCCCAATACCTTAGAAGACTGGAAGTGCATTCAAAAAGAATTTGAAGCAAAATGGAATTTTCCCAATTGTTGTGGAGCAATAGACGGGAAACATGTGCACATAAAACGACCACCTAACACTGGATTTAAATTTTATAATTATAGAGGCAAATGCAGTATTATTCTCTTTGGGATAGTTGACGCTAATTACCGTTTTATTTATGTTGATGTTGGATGCAATGGCGGGGTTAATGATAGCGTAATTTTTCGAAATAGTACTTTCAGTATTGCATTGGAAAGTGAAGCTTTAAAATTCCCAAATAATGGTGTATTAATTGGGGATGATGCATTTCCTTTGCGGATAAATTTTTTGAAACCATACAGCAGAAACGGTATGTCAGTAAAAGAGAGAGTTTTCAATTACCGCTTGTCCAGAGCTCGACGAGTTCTGGAAAATGCTTTTGGAATACTAGCATCGCGATTTACGGTATTTGAAAAATCCATTTCGCTGTTATCAGAGACTGTGGATTTAGTGATACTAGGCTAGCTGTGCCGTGCATAATTGTCTTAGGACATCTGGAACTACATATTTACCACCACGGTCAGTAGATTATGAAGATCGTAATACAGGTCATATTATCCCTGGATCATGGCACAACACTGGTGCAAATGCTCAAGGAATGACAGATATTACATTTGGAATGGGTTCGAATAATTATACTACCGATGCTGGTACATTACGGAGTTTGTATGCAGACTACTTTGTGGGCAACGGATCAGTACCATGGCAAAATAACAACAAAGAAAATTCCTTTGTACTTGAAATACATATACTTTACTTACCATTACAAAGTTAGCAGTCGATTTCCTTGAGGCCGTTACATTATTTAAAAACTGATCTGTTTGGCTAAACCAATTTAATTTTGGTTCATAAACATCATCTGTTCCCGCACCACTTTTCTTACTTTTATCTATTTTCCTTAATTCCTCGCTGTATGTAGTCTTTATACTTTTTATTCTTTTCCGCACCTCTTCAGCATCCACATTAAATCCTGCATTATTTAGTTCGGCCACCAATCTCACCATATTCCTGTCTCTTGGCTCCTTTCTGCGATATTTATCAATTTCATTATTCCATAATACGTCATTCTAAAAATTGAGAAATTTTAGTATTATTCCATTTACTATTCTTAACCATTGTATCGATGATAACCTCAATTTTTAAAAGCAATAGACAGTCGGCTTACTTTCGTGACTCTTGTACATACGTTAACACTATTCAAGTTGTATTATTTCAAGGCAAGAAAAGATGGAATACTCTCTACTTCGCTTGAAACTTGAAAGGATATTTAAGGATATCAAGCGACTTTAAGTCAGTAAACTTGACTAATGTGAACGAGGCATAAGCGAGCTTGCCAAATTCCGTAATTTATTATAATACATTTACTTGAGCTTCTTCATGACTTTACTCTTAATTTTTATTCATAGTTTAAAGCCGTTGTAGTACAATCTGTAGTATTTCATTTAAAAATTTATTTTCAACTATGCCAACAATGAAAAGACCATTTTGCGCCTCTTGTCAACCTTACGCCCTAGCAGTTGCCTATTTTTGCAGAGTAAAGTCATAAATAATCTCAACTAAATGTATTATAATAAATGGCGCAATTTGCCAAGTTCACCTAGGACGCAAAAAAGACTTCAGCCGGGACTACGTCAAGTTTTTGCGGAAGCCGTTTCCGTGTTTACGATGAGTGCTCAGGACCATCGCGCACGCAAAGGACGGAGTGTCAGGCATCCGAAAGACGGAACAAGACAAAATATCAACGCATCGTCTGTCTCGTACCGCCCTCGCTGGTTTCTAGTGTCTTTCACTCGCTCCCGTTCCATCTGGCTCTCGCCTTCGCCGGACAAAAGGTCACAGGACCACAGAAGTGGTGGGGATAACGAAAGGGGCTCACCGTGTACGCCAAACCAAGCCCTCAGCGAGGAAGTACTGTATTTACAATGATGATTTAATAAATACAATAATTTCTACTTCCAATGGTATTTTATAATGCCCCCCCCCCCCCCCATGGTAGCGTCTCGGTTGAATCGGGTACGATATACCGCTTGTCGTCATACGGACTTAGAGCGATTTTGGATTCCGAAATGGTATACACTTTGTGAAATTTCGACCGCATGCACGATTGTCTGTGAGTTATTTCGATCCCCTTGTGCAAACACTGCGTGTAATCGTCGAAAGTTATCGTCCTGGCTATGACATTGCTCTTCACGCCTTTCGCCTTTATAACGAGTTGTATCGGTTGGACGTCGATCTTTTCCCCAGTATTCACACTCGACGTGGGACGCGGCAACCAAGCGCGACCGCGAGATGGCCACGCGCCGAATCGCGCTTGCGCTAGCAAAGTTAGCGCGGCGGCCCAAGCGGCAGAGTCTACCTCGAGCGCTGCAAGCTACCGGTTGTACCTATCATTGCAATCTCTTGTGTTTACCAAGCTGTATCACTGTGTATTTTTGGCTCCTCTTACCTTCATGGCTCCCAGAGGAACGTCAGCTCGCCGACCTGTGGATGCAAGTCGATACCCGCTGTCAATCTTAGGGACAGGTTCCGCCTGCCCCGGAGGATATCCTACAGTCTCCATATCTACTGCGGGTTTTACCCACTGGGCGATCGGACTCAAGCCTTCAAGGTCAGGGCCATTGGTGGAGACCACAGCAAGGGCACCAGAACGACCACTACCCCCACTTCTTCATCTACCGCCGCCTCGCATCCGAACTCCACACCGCGACCGCGACCCGCCACCGGCGACATCCTAGGTTAAGCCGTAGGTTAAGGCAGTGATGAGCAACCCGCGGCCCGCGGGCCACGTTTGGCCCGCCAGCCGCAGACCTGTGGCCCACCTGAACATCGCCCATATATGTTTTTCACGAACGAGCTTGACAATATTAGGTGCGATATTTGAAACTGCTACTCTAACACAATATTTAATCGTGCGTCATCGAGTCGATTACAATGATCATTTTTTAAAATTTTCATTCTCGAGAATAGTTGCTCACACGCATACATACTGTCAAATAAGCTCACTATTTGCTTGGAGTGGATAGCTAGCAATGGATATTTATTAGCCGGAAAATAACGCTTATAAAACTCAATAAGACTATAGCATTCTGAAATTTATTCCTTAATTCTGTGTCGTTTTGTAAATCGATTAATTCCATTTGAAATTCTTCGGGAATTCTTGCAACATTTATATTAAAATTAAAGGGTGATGAGAAAATATTAAGTACCACATTCAATGACTTGAAGTTCTTGGTTCTCTGGTCGCTAGGCAATTTACTTTATAGTTTATACCTCATTTAGGTTCAGTTACTAAAACAAACGTGAAGGTTAACAATTTTTAGATTGATTTTCACTAAAAATCAAGGTATTTTTAAAGCAGGTATTTTGTTTATTTCACCATGAGTTCAAATTCTAGTAGAAAACGCAAAGTTGAAAATGAAAATCGACAATTTCACAAAAGTTGGACATATGATTATTTTTTTACTTACATAAAGAACAGTGCTGTTTGTTTGATATGTTGTGAACAACTATCTGTATTGAAGAAATATAATATTAGGAGACATTATGGAAGTAAACATTCTTCCAAATTTGATAATTTGCCAGGACAATTACGCAAGGACATGGTGGATCAACTGCAAGAAACACAACGAAATTTATTTGAAAGTGGTTCATCCATCGCAGATACGGTTCGTGCAAGCTATCTTGTTAGCCAAATTTTGGCAAAAAGGATGAAACCATTCTCTGATGGAGAAATGGTAAAATAATGTTTATTAGCGATAACAGATATAGCCTTTCCTGATAAAAAGGATATAATTTCAACAATTAGCCTGTCACGATTTACAATCGCAAGAAGGATTGGCGAACTTTCGGAAAATATTGAGGAAATGTTGCGGGAACAAATTTCCAAGTTAGAATGGATTTCGCTAGCTGTGGATGAAAGTTGTGACATTAGTGATACCGCACAACTTGCTGTATTTTTAAGAGAAACAGATACTAATTTCAATGTCACAGAAGAATTTGCATCTTTAGTTCCGTTAAAAGGAACTACTACTGGATACAATATATACAAGGACCTGAAAACTATTCTTAATTCATTAAATATTCCATTAGAAAAAATCGTTGGAGTAACTACAGATGGAGCTGGAACTATGTGCAGTCCGAATGTTGGTCTGTCGGGATTATTATCCAAAGATATAAAAGAATTAACAGGACGTGATATAATTATTACTCACTGCATTTTGCATCAAGAAAATTTGAGTGCAAAAGTTTTAAAAATGTCTAATGTTATTCCACCTATTATTAAAATTGTAAATTTTATTAGATCTCGAGGATTAAATCATCGCGAATTTAAAGAATTTTTAAGAGATATGGAAAGCGAATATGGCGAGATTCTTTTTAATACCGAAGTTCGGTGGTTAAGTCGCGGCACAATGCTTAAACGCGTGTACGATTTAAAAAACGAAATTCAACTCTTTTGCGAGATGAAAAACAATCCGTTTCCTCAATTTAACGACAAAGACTGGATGTGTGATTTTGCATTTTGTGTTGACATTACGCAACACTTAAACGTATTAAATTCAAATCTTCAAGGGCAAAACAAAGTTATCACTGAAATGTTCGATAAGATAAAAGCCTTTGAAAGTAAACTAAGAATTTGGAATCGGCAACTAAAATCAAATAATATGATTCATTTTCCAATTCTGAAAAAAGAAAATCCATCTCAAACGAAGAAATATGCGGAGGAGATACAGAGATTACAAAAAGATTTCAGTTTGCGGTTCAAAAACTTCCGCGAAAATCAAACAAGTTTGGATATTTTTTCATTACCCTTTAATATAAATGCTACAGCTAAAAGAATTCCTGAAGAATTTCAAATGGAATTAATCGATTTACAAAACGACACAGAATTAAAGAATAAATTTCAGAATGTTAGTCTTATTGAGGTTTACAAGCGTTACTTTCCGGCTAATAAATTTCCATTGCTAGCTACCCACTCCAGGCAAATAATGAGCTTATTTAGCAGTACGTATGCATGTGAGCAATTATTCTCGAAAATGAAAATTGTAAAAAGTGATCGTCGTAATCGACTCACTGACGAAAGATTAAATAATTGTCTTAGAGTAGCAGTTTAAAATATCGCACCTAATATTGTCAAGCTTGTTCATGAAAAACAGAGTCAAGTATCTCATTAATTAAATTTCAGTGGTTATTTACGTTCATTTAATTCGAAAAATATAGGTACATATATCTGTTTAGATTATAATATGTATGTATATATTAGTGTGTATATATTGCTAATAAACAGTACATCAAAGTTTAAAAATAACGTTTTATTGTAAATCAATGTCAGAAATAACAAATTCAGCCCATAAATTAAAATTCTTGGATTAGTTATATTTATGTATTTAATATTGCGGCCTGCGTAGAGAAGTTGGTTTCTATCTGTGGCCCACTTCTGACAAAAGGTTGCTCGCCACTGGGTTAAGGTTTAGGTTGGGCTGAACGGGCTCTGTTAGCGAGCACAGAACTGGCTTGTACAGTAGATTAAATAAACCGCGTTTAACAAATTCACTCAGCAAAAAGACTGTTGGTCCTTTATTCCCCCCCCCCCCCCCCCGAAACTGTATAAATTCACCGGGATGTCATTCAGCCGTTCGAACTTTGTAATTTGATTCGCAGACATTGGAAACTCAATGTCCCGAATATTTAGCACCGGTGTATAGTGCGGGTATGAGCTTTGGCGATCGATGTTTCTTTCGGCGGGGCACAGACCAGGAACCATTACCCATGCGAAACACGCATTGTCTGTGGATTGTACACTAATCGTAGCTGTCTTCTACAATAATTCCCGCGGCAACTTGAAATGACATCCCGCATGCAGCGGATTATACATATTCACATTGACCTTCATATTGAGGATTCGCGGCAATGCCTATCCGCTGTCACGTTCCTGGAATTTTTCTGATGATGTTTATGCGGGTTCGACGACGCATCGCTGGTACCACTCCTGCAGATCGGTTGTGCTGAAGAGTTCACAGTTCCGGGTGCTGATGCTTTTACTCTCACGTTTATCACCTGCCACAAATTCGCAATTAGACATTGTATTCACTTTAAAATTTTGATGTTTCACCGAAGCGATTTGCACCTGCTCCAGCACAATGCTCTCTGCATTCTGGAGGAAATTGCACGGTTCGATGTAATTCGAATTTAGCACTGCGCCGGTTAATACGCAGCTGTTGAAAGCAGTATCTATTTTGCGCGACAAAAGTCCTGTGCTTGAATGCCCGACACCTTCATGCACGAAACGTCCGCGCAACGAATATTTTAACCCTTCGAGCTGCGCGATTCGAGGGACCAATGATTGCCGAACACCGATTAATAATCGAGGACGTTTTACTCGACTGTATTTTCCATCGATTCGAGACACTCGTTGCACTGTTCCTCCCACGCGAGGTATTCTGCTCGCGAAATCAATCGGGTGGATTGATCCCGCAGTTGAAGTTATACTGGCACGAATTCTTCCATGGTCATATGTCTTTTCCACTTGTTACGTTGCAACGATTTGAGTCTTCGTGCAGTTTAGACCACACTTTTATGGTTGGTACCACGATTTGCTATCTCTATCTCTTTCTGCATATTCCCTCCCCTCGAATACATTGCGCGCAAATCGGAGATTCTTCCCAACATCGTCCGATGTAGTTTCTATCGACACAGCATAGTTCTTTCTATGATTCAGACGTACGGCGTTTCTGCATGTATTTTATTGCATTTGCATCACCAAAAAATGATGTCATCTCGCGCAGCTGTCTTATCCTTGAGGATTGGTTCAAATTACATGCGATCGCGCGACACGCTGCGATGTTAAATCAGAACGCTTTTAAATAAATTTTTAGCTTTAGAATAAATGCGATTGTAAAATTGTAAATATCGCATATCAATATCGTTTCTTGGCAATGGCTGTCCAACCGATGTACGAATGTATGATTGGCTGGCTATAGCGCTGTATTAGAGATTCATTATCCAGTTTAATAGAATATCTCAGTACATGCGCAGCAAGTATAGACGAGGAATAAGAGGAGTGGTGGTGGGGGGAAGCAATTCCATCGAGATTAAAGCTCAGTTCTCGCACGTTAATGGATCAATCGCTCAGTAGCCCCAGTGACTTTCGACAGACCAGCTGCAGTTCTCCGAAAAAAATGTGCAGTACAGGTGTTGGGGGTTACTACGTTCCGAACATGCAAGATGATGGCGTATCTCCATGCATGAAGAATATGTCTAACAAGTAAGATTTAATTTTTTTTTATAACGTATCATCATTTTTTTATTTGCGTTATTCCTGAAAAAAGGGGCAATTTTCATGTTTATTCTCATAGGCGACATCAAGCGTCACGTACCATGGTCAGAAGATACGCGCTAACGTCCACGTCGCATAAATATCTGGAAATCGGAATCAGCGTACGACTCGAGCGTTGTATCAACCACATGTATTCGTGACTTTACGAAAATACGTGTCTTGTCCATACAAAATTTTCAAATTTTGTCACCGTGTTACAACGGAGTGATGTCACTTGTGAAACTTTAGGCTCGTGCCACACTGCTAAAACTATATACGACAGCGAATCTCTTGTCGATTGCGAAATGTTGGCATATGCCTTGAACGATATTGTAGATGTAGCAAATGTTAAAAATATATTACTTAAAACATATTATTTCTCCATTTACTTACCCATCTTCCTCCTTCTCTCCTCACCAATTTCTATGGATACAGCATAATTCGGCATAATGGCACATTTGACTTCAACAGGTATCGTATTTCGTTCGCACGTTCTTTAAATCACTGATGATGTCACCCCGCACGGCTGCCACAAAGGATTCAGATTATACTCGATCATTCGATATGCTTCGATGTTAAAATCCAAATGTTTGAAAATTTATATCTGTAAAATGTCTGTCTGCTACATATTGGTACGCTAGATCGGTGCAGGAGGGGATTAAAAATATTATTTCTCTGCGTGGAGAGAGGGGAAAAATATCTCTTTGCTACATATTGGTGCGATAAATTGGCGAGGGGAGATGGACAAATTTCTGCTGTGAACCAGGTCTGAAAAATTATCGGGGGTTGGTCATATCCGAAGGTCATCCCTCCCCCGGTTAGGTCTGAAAAATTTTCGGCGGTGGACCGGGTCCGAAGAGTTGCCTTCGGTGGTTAGGTCAGGACTGGTCCCCTCTTCGGCTACTAGTTCCCCCACTCCATGGCTCGTGCGCACGCCACCAATTCCCCTCCCCGCCACCCCCGCACCCTGAGTTCCTCCCACCCCATTTCCCTTGCGCCATCAAGTTCCCCACCGCCCCGCGCTCCCCTCAGCGCTCCTGAGTTAAAATCCCCCTTGTATTCCTTCTCGTAACAATTCTAAAGAAGTTTGACATTTATCTCTCCAGGCAAATGGTACATCTTTACGCGTGAGTTCGTGAGTGGTTTAGCTATTTTTGCGTAATTACGTATGAATTTACGGTAGTAGCCTCTTAATCCGAAAGTTTCATTTATATTAAGTGGGATTTTAAAATTCTTCATGGTTTCTACTATGCGTTCGTTGGGTTTTACGCAATGCTCCGTTGTGCGGTGGACAAGGAATTCCAATTCCGGTCGAAGAAATTCGCATTTATCAGGTTGGACTTTGAGTTTGACCTCTCTTAGTCGCTGAAATATTTTCGCTAAGTTTTCGTTGTGTTGCTCCAGAGATGAGCCAAAAATTATAATGTCATCTAAATACATAAAGCAATATTTTCCGACAAGGCCTATCCATTGTGCGTGTTTAAGACTGAAAGGCATACGGGTATATTGATAGTGTACGTCGGGGGTTGAAAATGCGGTGTATTGTTTAAAGTCGGGGTGTATGGGAATTTGATGGAAACCGGATTTTAAGTCAGGTGCAGAAAAGAATTTTGCCTTCCCTAGACTGTCAAGGATATTGTCAATGATAACAGTAGATATGCATCCAAATTGGTCAGTTCATTTCATTTTCGGAAGTCGACAACGATTCTCCATTTAATCAATTTGCTCGTGTCTTCTTTTTTTCTCACGACATGTAAAGGTGCGTTGTAATCAGAATCGGATTCCTCGATTATTCTTTCGTCGAGAAATTTATTTACTTGTTTTTCTACTTCTTTCTCATGGCATTTGGGTAGCCTGTAAGGTTTCACGAATACAGGTTTATCATTATTTACGTTGATATGGTGTGAGGTGACTTTGCTTTTTGGAAGCGGATCGTCTTTAAGGGGTTATTCTATTTTGATTGGCCGAAAAATTAAGCTATTTGTAAAGATTTTTTTTCTGTAAATACAAGTATATAATGAAATAAATCTTTTTGCAATTTATTAAGTTACTCTTATATTATACAAAAAAAAATTAAAAAGAATTTTTACAATTTGTTTTGTTTTTTACAATGTCAGTGTGGCACCTGAAACAGAGGTATGTTCACGGCGTACGTGATTTCCCTGCTCAGGCTTATACGAAACAAAAAATTCCAAAAGATTCTTAATTCGTATGAGTGTCGCTATAGCCCCTAGCTCAATTAATCCCTTGCCCTACGATTTAAATTCCTATGCCCGGCGCAGAATCAACACCACAGATGGGTCACACATCGAGCCATTTTGCGGTTCAGCTGAATTCTCTTTTTGAAGACATTTTTAGGGGCATTCTTCTAATATGTTTAAAAAATTATAGGTATTTGAACGCGCGAATGTAGCCAAGAATAACACGTAACTGAGATAAAAAGACTTCGGCGAAAATTATTCACGTAAATCACCCGTGTTGTTTACGCTGAGCTGTATCTACAAACCACGAGCCTGACACGTGTTGTTTACGTTTGGCCCGAACGACGTACCACGGCTCTCACACGATATTGTAGGCAAAGGGGTTAACAATTTTTGTCCAGAAGTAACCGAGATTTTTCTCATGGAAAAGTAAACTTTTTGAAGTAAAGGCAAACTTTTTTTCAAACCGGCACTATTTTGTTACTTTTCAACAAAAATTGTTTATTGAGCTAAAAGCTATAAAATTTTTTGTAATTTTTTGTTTTTGATAAGCCTGAGCCGGGAAATCACCTATGCCGTGAGCATCCCCCCCCCCTTTTTAGATGCCGTATTGACACTGTAAAAAACAATTAAAACAAATTGAAAAAATTCTTTTTAATTTTTATTTGTATAATATAAGCGTAGCTTAATAAATACCAAGCAGATTTATTTCATTACATATTGCATTTACTGAGAGAAATATCATTAAAAATAGCTTCATTTTTCGGCGGTTCAAAGTAGAATGACCCCTTAGCGAGAATGTATCAGAATATGAGAATATTATCTTTTCGATCGATTCGCGTGTTCCAGTATCTAAGTGTTCCGTGCGACTGCTATCGGTTAGTTGAAGGAGTCGATTCGCTACAGGTGTTGTCTTTTCCTCGAATACAAATTCGTTGGTTGCGATTCGTAGGTCGGAATCAAGAGGATTGATAAAGAGTACGTGATGCGTACTTCTGTCTCGATGGTGTCTGAAACAGTTTGTTTAGATGGTATCGTTAGGTTTTTACTGGTGATTATGAAATTATGAGCATTGAGGTACGGCAGTTCGATAATACCGTCCTCCAATATAGGAAAATCGTCTGGGATTTCGTAAAAATCGTGTCTCTGTCCGAGGTTAGGACTGGTTGATAAAATGTCCTGGTGGGAGGTAAGCACATCGCGACCCATGTAAAAGTTTCCTTTCTTTCGGCTGTGTGTTCAACAGACAGGTTGAGTAACGATGTTTTAATCAAATTCATTTCTGATCCTGTATCGACGAGTACTCTTCCTTTTTGCCGCATTCCCCCGAGTTGGGCGAATATATGTCGCAATCGACCGGTTGTTCTGGATACTCTTGGAGTTGCGGATCCGTCGGAAGATTCGGTAATACCTTGTTGACACGAGGTGAAAGTTTTCCTTGCGGACGCGATTAAAAATTCTGTTGTTGGTAGTTTCGTTTTCGGCATTGATTAGCCGTGTGTCCAAGTATACCGCAGAAGTTACATTTTAGATTTGCGCGTGATACCAGGGGCACATAATGGTTAGGAGCGTTCTCTGTAGGTACAGCTATCAGCTGGGATTGGTTTGTGGGTGATTCTTGCGCGGAATGCGATAGTGAAATCGGGCGTCTAGGCACCTGTGCAGTACGAGTTATAGCTTGTGCACTTCCCAATGCTTTACGTAACCATGTTTCTGTTTCTGCAGCACATTGCTGAACAAGAGTCAGGTTTGACGGGTGTCGCGCGTATACGAGCTGGCTAACATCAGAACGGAGATTCTGTATCTACGTTTGATTGGCAAATTCATATTCTGCATCTAGCATGACCTTACGGGCCTGAGGTTTAGAATAATTGTATTGGATTGCATAGCGAAGTTCGCTATATTGCTGGCGAAAACGTAGGTTATATGAATGTATCGATTCCGTACTACCCTGCTTTATTTCTTTTAATTTGCTGCGTGCGTTAGGTACCGTGATGGAGGGTGCTACATGTTTCCTAAGCACGTCGTATAGTTCGTCGTATGATCCGTTACTCAAATGCCTAATACTTCTCTCCGTGTGTTCAGTAATGTTCTCTGCGATTATTAACCGTTTTAGTGCCAGGGGTTTTTAAAAATCCGTGTCGGATTGTGCCATGAAGCGCGATAGCGCTTTTGTTAAAAATAAACCTTGGGACTCAATGTGTTAAAGAAAGACAGCTAATTATGCAGGTTGTTTACGATTATTTGAAAGAAAATTTGTAATTACGAGAGGAAACTCTGACAGACTCGCGACAAGATACATTCTGAACCGAGCATAATCGAATTGACGATCGTGACCAAAAAAAGCGACACGGTTCACCACAGTACGCGAACAGCGCGATCGCGCTGCGTGGCACTAAAACGGTTAAGCGCAATAGAGATTCATCTGCGCTGCATTGCGTGCGCGCTGTTTTTATTGAAGAGATGAAATCTTTGACTCCGGGAGCCTACCGTCGCGACCGCGGAGTGAACGAATCGTTCTTACTACGTCCTTTACTGGAATACTAGCACGGGGAAACACCGTTTGGGGGGGAAGGGAAGGGAGGGGGTGTGGACCCTAAATCTAAAATTGTTTCTTCGGGCATTTCTTAGTTTCCGATTTATTAATAAAAAACATTCAGTACAATACATTGAGGTATGCCTATACAGACGCTACTAGTGAACTGTTTTCGTTATACATAGTAGTTGTTGTCGTCAATAATCGAATAGCTGATGATGTAATAACGATATCGGCCTTGGTATCTATAGGGTGCCCCACCTACAATCCGCCCACCTCGTAAGTTACGTTATGTTACGGTTTAATTTCAATAGCCGAAAAATCTGATCACTTGTTTTTAAGAAATTAAACACATTTTACTTACAAAATGCTATCACTCACGTACATGTATTTAGATTTGGGTTAAATTTGGTTAATATCTGATCCCCGGATAAACTATTCGAATTGATCGAATCATTTCTTTAAAGAGATCAAGATTCTTCTTCTTAATTCTTCTTCGCCACATATACTCACAAAGATGGTAATCTAGGGTATCTGTCCGAATCTCGCCTCTCTGGAGTCGTAATCGGAGTGGTCTTCATTGGGATTCAGTAGCCTGCGTATTAGCTCCAGTTTCAGGGTCTATGAAATTTACAAAGTGATTAACGGATAGATGTTGAAATTTTTCATTTCCCAAACAATCATATGCTTTCCAACAATCCGAATATATCATCGTTCCTACTGCAAGGTATTTTTTAATTATTTTAAGTAATGTATCGCGATCTCTTTTATTTTCTGGACGTATCTCTAAACGCAGCTCTTTCGTCTCCATTTCCAGAGCTCCGAAAATTCACCGACCTTCAACCACACGACCTCTTTCATATTTCCTACGGCCGAATTTCATTTCATCGATTTGTACAATTTTTTCAGGCCCGCCGATCGGACCGTTGTTGTTAGCCACTCTATTGAGTGTGAGCATACAGACTTCTAGACAATATGAATATAGATCAAGGAAGATTCTTGCGAAATAGTAATTCTGTTTAAGCTTTTAATTTCATTGCACGCGTCCTCATATTTAAACCCACGAGCGAAATAATAAGTGTATCTTAGTACATCTTCCATTGGAATATTATGAAACTCAAACCATGTTTTTTCAGCCATGGTCCGCTCTATGGAGTGTTTAGAACACCTCCATTGTTTTCCAATGCAAGTAATGGAATCTTTGTATTGTCGTGTGCTTCTTGCCAATTTCATTTCATGTTTTCCATCCTTTGGACACTTTGGTTTGGTTGGTAACAACCCCACACTTTGGCACCAGGCAATACACTTTTCTCTGGATTCTAACACTTCTGAAACAAGTCTTTCAATATTCCAATTACGAATATTTTCTAAGGCGTCAACTGATGACGAAACCATTGTTAGCTAAAGAAAGAGCTGTTCAAGTAGTACAAAGTGACTGCGTAAATCTGCGAGTTTCGTGCATAGACACACACACGCGCGCGTGTGCGTAAAGCATGTTAGCGAACCGATATGAGTTCGGAGATTTGAACCAGCAACTTGCGAATGTAACCCATCCTACTATATAGGGAGTTATTCTACTGATAGTCAATATTCTAGGGGGTGATTCTACAGGCCAAAATAAGACGAAAATATAGAATACAATTTTTTAATATCGCTTTCGAGAAAATAGACTTTGAATTTCAGCTTAATCCACGTGCCTTTCCGGCGCCTAAGGAGCACGCGGAGGTAAGGGGATCGCGTCCAGCGGTTCGTAAAACAGTTTGGGGGACGGGAGGTCACGGGGTAGGGGTGCCCGCACCTACGTCTAAAAAACAGCTACAATTTTAAATTTAGGGTCCACACCTCCTCTCCACTCCTCCCTCCAAACCTCATCTCGATAGACCACCGGGGCCATTCGGAAGAATATCCAAGTTCTCTATATAAAGTTGAGCCATGTGCCAATGGGGTACAACACCCCCCTCCCCGCGTAACCCTAGTGCCCGTACGAGCAGTCAAAACTTGGTCGCGAATGTGAGTACACAATTCGTTTTCGACGTACGTTTATTAAACGTACATTTGAACGTTATTATTCTTTATGTTTGGTGTACCGTTAGAAATGTAAGCCATGGATTCTGATAAAAGGGGTAAGTGTGTCTACTTTCCATGGCTTTTTGTTGCGATAGCTTTCATATTAATTAAAATATAGCGTTTCGAATAAATGCAATTCTCTAGTATTGTTTCGTGTTTTCTTTTTCAAATTTAACCCCAATAGTTGTATTTCTTTTATTTCCACACGCGCTATTTCTTTTATTTCCACACGTCGTGCTTTATTTTCCTTGTCAAGCGCGGGTATGTCTTTTTGTAACGTACTGTGATTGTACGTACATTCCACGCTAGCTAATAGTTTAGCCAGTGTTGTGTTAACACTTTGAACTAGGTCTTCTAGTTCGCCTAATCTAGCTTCCACTTTATTGGTAGAAGACCCTTCGTGTTCACTCGAGTCTGTTTTATATTCCGCGCGAGGTTGGCGGTGTTTAGTAAATGAAATGTAAGCCTGTGCTTACCTTGAATCCCTTTTTTTTCTCTTCTCGAACGTAGTCAAGTGGGAGCCTTCGCGATCTCGCTGATAGACGGGTTTTCGTTCGATAGTGGTCCTCAGGTCGGTCGACTCGCTGATCTCCTTCATTTGTGGTATCTTCATTTGTTGCAAGCTCACGTAGTCTTGGCCGTGGAAGTTTTCGGGAGATTACTTTACTTGACAAATCACCAATTCTGACAGGATCGCTAAAATGTCACGGGGAAATTACCCGAAGTAAAAAAATAGCACTGACTCGATAATTCTCTAGTGTTCTGCTGGACGGCTCGGATTATACACGAGGAATTTGTATTTGGATACTAATCCGCGTATCGTAAGAATAAGGGATCGGAAGAATAAATGTGACTCAGTAGGGTGCTGATCAACGGATGACTCTTTATTGTTTCCACAGCCGGACTGCCGCAAGAAATGCACGATGCGCTTTCTCAGAATATCAGCTTAAGATGACTGGAAGGATGCGTGCAAATAAAATATAGCTCAGTGTCCGGGCATCGAGAAAGGGAGATCGCAGACCGATCGACATGGCTGCGTGACACATGTCAAGCTGAGTCTCGTCGGTTCTTCTGGGATAATGATACATTTTCGTAGCGTCTGCAGTCGTATGTATGCCAAGTCTTTTATCGTCACTGGCACGATTTTACAGTCAGTATTTCACCGATGCAGTCATTCGACATCAGTCTATGATGTTCGGGGTGTAACGTTTTTATGCGTGGCGCAACGTGCGTCAGAGGAATTTGGGATTGGTTCGAGTGGCGTGCGATATAGAATTAGAATTCCAGAACAAGAATTAATCTTAATAGTGTTTATTCAGGAAAACGCTTCTAAATCATACATGTAAACATAAATTAACGCTTTATAATACTAAAGAAATTAGAGTAATCAGGTTGCGACTCTCGGTCAGTACAAAAGAATATAGTTGATCGCCTTGGGTTGCGACTCTTGGTCGGTACAAAAGAATGCCCGTTTGATCGATTGATTTGGAGTAATGTAACTTAAACTAATAGTGATGTTTTATTTGATTGAAAGGAATTAGCTTATGGATAGAGACTCTTTTGGTCGGTGTAATAGGAGAATAGAATAAACTTAGGATCTAGGAATTTGAATATGTTTAAGTTGAGAATTGTTTGATATTGTTTCTTCGTTTCATCAGTGGTAGGTATTGCCACCTGGAATAATCTCACTCTCTCTCACGTTGATCAGGAGCAATATTGCTAACCTGAGATTTATCATCAATAACTTAGCTTCAACAAACTAAGGGGCGGTATTCACAGTCGCGTCTTGAGCAAATGCTTAAGATCATCTTCTAGAAGACGATCTCGTTTGCCTGAAGACATCAGGTATACATAATCGTTGCTCAAGATGATCTTAAGCATTTGCTTGGAATAAGCAATTGCTTATATGACGTATCCATTTACTTTATATAGCATTTACTCGAGCATTTGCTCATTCACGTTCGGAAACTTTCGGAATAATTCTGTTAGAACAACCAATGATAGAAGGATATTTCGTTCGTTCCTTGATGGGCGACGGAGTAAGGGCTCGAACATGTGTGAGTAATGCGCGTGAGCGTCAGAGACTCGAGGTTATATGAGATAGTGAGAGCAACAACGAACTAACCCACATTTTTTTTCGAAATTGAATTAGTAGCAATAAAGTATTCCAATAGGCTCTACTAATCATTTAAAATAGGAAAAAAAAATTTTTAATGTAGGTTGGTCCGTTGTCGCTCTCACTGCCTCATATCTACAGACGCAGTAGCGTCTCGACGCCAAGTACATGTTTCGACACCCTGTATATGTTGACTGTCGCTACCGCTATCATTTACTCGTCGCCCGGCTAATCCAACCTAATATTTTCTAAATTTAAAGGCATTTTTCTTATGTAAACCGTATATAAGCTTCCGAATAAGACCAAATTCAATAAAATCGGTCCACGCATGATAGAGATATCGTAATATTGTCTCATGGATCAGTTGGAAACGGTAAGATTTTTCTCCTGATTCTCCTTCTGATTCTCCAAGCCAAATTTTCGTCAACATAATACATATACGCGTTGCACGCACACCTTCGGCTAAAACGAACTAATACATGTTTCGTTCGTCAATCGGCTATCTTCACTATGCAATCCACTCCATACGCGTTACACGCACACCTTCAGCCAAAAGAAACTAACACATGTTTCGTTCGTCAATCGCTATTTTCACTATGCAATCCACTCCAAATTTTGACAGCTTATCGTCAAGTTATAACCAAATTATAAACGTGTTTTTACAAATATGTGTCGTTGTACCATTGAATTGCAACCAAAATGCAGTCTCAAACACAAGGTAAGTTGCTGAACCGATCCTGGTCATCTGGACACACCTGACATTGCGACCCTTAACTTTGGGTAGTGTCGTATACCTGGGATCAGCTGTGCACTGGGCTCGTCCATCGATGACCAGGATTGGTTCAGTGACCCAGTGACACAGGTTTTCAAGCTGCAGGTGAATTTCCGACAAGGGTGAGTTTTAGTTACTTTATTGGTGATCATTCATTTTTAAATTTAACGCAAGCTATGGCTTATTTCCTGCGATAATTCTCAAAATTCCCGTACGAAAATATTTATTCGGGCTTTTTAAACAGACTTATTCGTTATCAGCAACAGTGCTGGCTGTTATTGAATTACGGATTTTTATCACAATAACGAACTACTATCACTTTTCGTTAATTTCCTGTTACATTAACTTTTCGTGGCTACGTTATTAACACAAGGAAATTTACGTATTCCTTATCCTCACACTTCAAATAATTATTTTCGAATCTTCTAAAAAAAAAAAACTGTTTATTCATCTTTCTACGTTAGACGTGATTTTCATCCATTTATCCTTCATTCATTATTCACTTTAAATGACAAACAATCCATGACAACATGTGCGATTTTATTTGTTACGTCTTTTTCATTTGCCATTCTACGCAATTTTCTTCGATGCATGCCGAGTTGCTTGTTCGTAGTCGCAGAAGAAGTGGGCTTGAGCAGCTAAATTCTTTGCCTCGACTGTATCTTGAGGATAAAAACTGCAATTTTATGCTTAGTCAAGTAACCCCGTCCGACTTTGATAACATGTTAAGGGCTGTACGTACAAAGCCTCCACGCACCGGATGAAATAAAATACCGTAAATTATAGTCAATGTATTACGTTTCCACAAAATATTCATGAAAAAACATCAAGCAGTACTCAGTGCACAAAAATTCATAAATAGTCGAAACAAAAATATTTACGGCCCACCGACCTTTTTAGATTTTTCATTCTCACTGATATAACTCGCAAGTTTTTGTCACGGCGATACATTAAATGGCAAGCTGGTCATTCATATGCTCTAATATCGCGAATCGCAGCATAATTTATTCCATAATACAAGAATTAAAGGGAATTAGTCAACTAACCTCGTTAGTCATCTAGTCCCTATCTCCCCTAGGAAGGACTTCGTATACATACTTATTCAGTTATTTTGATACGCGGACACCTTCGATAATGCATGAATTTAATCAGTGTTTCTCGTACTATACACAAAGTACTATACATATAATAAATATACATAGATCGGCAATGCGGTGCACAGTTTGTTTTCGTAGTTGTTAAACTTGCGTTGAACCTTCATTCTGTCCCGTGATAAGACTGTTCATTGCTGTTGATGATGAACCTTTGTAATTTATAATATTAAAAATTATCTGAAGTCATTCCCTATGCAAATTATCTTTGTAAAAAGAAGTGAGATCCCCATAAAAATTTCAAAAAAGTAAAAAAATTACGCCATGTACGTGAAAAAGTCGAGGACGGAAAAGAGTAAATCAGAAAAAAATAGAAGAAAATATACAATATAAAAAAATATGTGAAATCAAAATGAGCTGCAAGTACATAAAGGTGCTTTCCAACTGCGCTTAAGGGGGTAGACACGTCACGTGACCTGGCCGATTTGGCAGGTCGGTATTACAGCAGGTTTTTTTTCTGCACAGAAATGGTAATACCCATAGATACGCGGCTGCCTGGTGAACGCGAGAGGGAGCTGTTTGCTATTTCCATATTCTATTCTGAATGTGGAAAGAAATTCTCAACTGTTGCGTCATACTTATAAAGATTTAAACGGAAAGTCTGCTGGTACTGCAAACGTAAAAAATTCATTGTACATTGTAATTACTTGAAATGTGCTTATGCTACAACATTCTACGTTGGCAGTAAGGAAATATAAGTGAAAAGGAATAATAGATGAGGGGATGTACCCCAAAAAATGAAGTTCGTTGGGTTAGACATTTTTTTATTAGCAAAACACTGAAACAGAACATGAAATACACTTATTACAATATAATTACGTCCTATGCAGAAAGCAGTTACGAACAAACATTATATATAAAATCGTGTTGGATGTTGAATTGGGCTAGTGAAAATGCGCAGGCTGGAGGCGCGTGATTATTATGTGGTCCCCTGCTTGAAGTGACAGAAAGTAAAACCTATGTATATGCTATATGACAATAAATGTTGGGCGGCTACTTCGTTCTTTTGCGCTACATTTGTGAACTTTTTATCATCCTTCCGAAGCATTATTATTATGCCACAACAGTATCTTTAGGAAATTGGATATAGAATATAGGTTATATTTTCTGTCACTTGGAGGAGCGGGTTTTCTATCACTTGGAGGAGCGGATTTTTTATCTTCGAAGTGGCAGAAAATATAACCTATATGCTATACCCGATTTCCTGAAGATATTGTTACGGCGTAATAATAATGCTTCGGGAGGATGATAAAAAGATCACAACTGTAGAGCAAAAGAATGAAGTAGCCGCTCTACATTTATTGTTTATTAATTTCCTTAATTATGGTCCGAATTATATAATTCTTGGGGCCAATTTTAATCGAGAAAACATAAGGATTGACGTCACTTTCGCAAAGATCTGATTAGAAATTGCAGAACTTCAGATTCGTCACTGCTTAGTGTGCAGCATTGTATAGTCACGCTGGTTTCGAGCGTCGAAGCCCACAAAACTCAGCGAGACACATGATTGTTGGCGAGCATCGCGTTTGACGATTCTAGCTAGCGAATCACCTCGTATAAATGCTAATAAACGATAGTGTGAAGTACGCAAATGGTTAGGCTCGGATTATCGGGAAATTATTAAATAATTTATCTGTTTTGATTTCTCGCTGCGAGCGAGGACCTTCGGACCCGAGTAGACCACCCATTGACAGCCGAGAGTAATAAAACCGACGGACCAGATAAAATGTTCATGTTTTTGATAACTGTTGATGAAAGTATTACCAATGGAGTTTTTAGGGTTTCTTGATGAAAATGATGCCAAACATGGAGCAATTCGGTCTATTTTTAGAGAACGTAGTGTGTGTCCTAATCATGTATTCATAAGAAAAAATAGACTGAATTGCTTCGCGTCTCGACTCATTTTCATGGACATAAACTCACCAATCCATCGGTGGTAACACTCTTATCAAGGTGTAATGAGAAACATGAACATTTTCATATTCAGTACTGGATGACTCAAGTCGCCGTCGACCAAAGGTCTCTCGCTGGTGCGCCGCTATTTCACTTGCACTCGGTTTACGTCATTCAGTCTCCTTGTCAAGCGGTTCGGGCGAGGGCCCTGATAAATGTGAATTTATTTGGGAAACCAAAGTCGCGTCATTCGTGACCCCTACTCGCGAACATATATATGTCCTATGTACGAGAAAAAGCAATGATGACTTGAATCAAGACTTGAAGCAACATTTCTAATAGGGAAATGCATGAAACTTTGGGATCAGGAATTCTCAACCAAGTGATGCATATGAAAGAACTGGCGAAATTCAACAATAGTTCGTCGTCTAAATTTTAAAATTAACGTATTTGTTTGACGTGATTATAAAGTTTGTCAGCAAAGTCTTTCTCGATTTGAGTTCTATAGAAGGCTGACTTTCCTTCGCCATGGAAAGTCTCCTCTTGTCCTTCACGCTGGCAATCATGCGACTCGCTGAGTTTCGTGGGTTTCGACGCTTGAAACTAGCGGGGCCATACAATGTTGCGCACTAAGCAGTGACAAATCTGCAGTTCTGCATTTTTAATCAGATCTTGACGAAAGTGACGTCCATCAATTCCTCATGTTTTCTCGATCAAATTGGCCCCAAAAATTATATTATTCGGACCATAATTAAGGAAATTATGTGAAACATTGTTTGCACGATTGAAAGCCCGTTTTGTTAAAAATAGTCCGATTTAAATTATTTTCTGTCAATTTAATCGGGAGAATGCCAGGAATCCATTTGTGTCCGTTTCATATTGATACGATGAAAAATAAACAAATTCTGTTTCTAGTAAAGTCTCGTTAGCCGCTCGCCGGTCGGGACCGGCGGTGAGCCCATATCGTGAACGGAGCCCTAATTCCAAGTGTGCGTTTCTCGCTTCTTTCTGGTTGAAGGGGAGAGCGAGATGGAATGCTTTGCGTGCGCGGCGGGCGTGCGCGATGGTCGCAAGCGATGACGAGTTACAGTGAGCATGGGAACCGCTTCGCAAAATCTTGACGCAGGCCCGGCTCAAGTCTTTTTTACGCCCTAGACGAACTTGTCAAATTGCGCCCTTTATTATAATACATTTATTTGAGTTCATTGATGTCCTTACTCTTAATTTTTACTCGTAGTATAAAACTGTTGTAGTACAATTTGTAGTATTTCATTTACAAATTTATTTTTAACAATGCCAACAATGAAAAGACCATTTTGCACCTCTTGTCAACCTTACGCCCTAGCAGTTATCTAATTTTTCAAAGTAAAGTCATAAATAATCTCAAATAAATGTATTATAATAAAGGGCGCAATTTGACAAGTTCGCCTAGAGCGCAGAAAAGACTTCAGCCAGACCTGCCTCACGATTTGCTAAGCGGTTCCCGTGCCACCGTAAGCGCTTGTGACTATCGCGCACGCCTGTCGCGCGCACAAAGGACGGAGTGTCAGGCGTCCGAAAGATGGAGCGAGACAAAATATCAATGCGTCGTCTGTCTCGTACTGTCCTCGCTCGTTTTCACTGCTCTCGCTCTCGTTTCATCTCGCTCTCGCCTTCGCCGGACAAGAGTGAAACAGAAGTGGTGGGGATAGCGAAAAGTCCGTATCGTGTACACCAAACCGAGCCCGTAACGAGACTTTACTGTAATCGATGACACATCACCAAGCAACGGTGATCTCGCGCGTCTCGGACCACAAAGGTTCTCGTCGGTTATTCGAGCTTCTAAGATCGTATTCAGATATACCCTTCGGTGGCCACGGAACTCCAACTGACAAATCCACGATCGTCAGATGGTGGTGACTGATTTCTCCTCGATCGCTGTTCACGAAAACGAATCGACCGGCCAATATATCTGCATACGATCTTAGGATAAAGATACGATGAAAGATGAAAAAATATTCGAAGCTCAAGATAAAAGGCCTTCGAATAATCAAAGGAAACTAAATATCCGAAGCTAAACAGAATTTTAGGTTTAGGGTACACACACCCTCCCCGAAACCTCGTGTCGATCGGCCACTGGGGCCATTCGGAAGTATATTATTTTATTTAAATAATGCCCATCTCTGCACAGGACCGTAAAGAATTACAAAAAAAATCAGGGAGTCAACTGCTGACCGATTTGGAGACTTTTCCTTGTTACATGTTACATACAATAGTCGGAAGAATAATAATAAGAGCAATAATTGTAAATAATTGCCGGAACTTCCACATTCTGAAAATATGATGTGACGTCCCACTATTTTTCGCGCGGTCCTAATTAACATCTTCCTTCCTATCTATAAAATAACAACTTCTAACCCTTTCCCAATCATCAATCGCCTGGACGATGTACGTTAGCGGTCCTCATCTCCAGACGATTAAATACAAAAACCCCTCCCCTCTTCGCCCTAGAAGGCACGATCTTTTCCCTCACAAGTCCCTCGTCCCAAAGCCCTCTTAAATCAAGACCTCTTCTCCTCCCCTCTTTACCAATCAACATCAAATACAAGCCACTCTCAAACTCCTCAATCAAAACCCACAAAATCCACCCAACGGTTTGAATACCCCCTTTTCAAAATCCCAAAGGACCGCCAACTATGCTATTGCGACATATATTTCGCGCAGGACTCATCGAGACATTCCGATTACATAACACATATTTTAAGCATGAGTCATCGCGCATACCGCAAATTCCCCGCATACCTGACATTCCATCGTTTTGTATAAATACCAGCACCGCATGGACCGCACACAGCTAGTTCGGCAACATCCGCTACACGAGTCACTTTGTCACGACATTCTAAAAATCTCTTAAGTTTATTGTATAGTGTTAAATTTCGCTTCTGAGCAACGTCCCCAAAAGGATTACGAACCTTCTACATCACTGTAAGCGCATATCATTTTATCTTATTGTCATCACTAACTTATCGCTTTCTATTATTTTCATTTACTTATGCTTATCTGCGCTTATATCATTTAGTTTTGCTCACGCTTATTGCTTTATATTGTTTCCTTTTGCGTATGTTATTTGCTTTATATTATCTTCTTTGCTTACGCTTATTGCATTATATTGTTTCATTGCTTATACTTACCGCCTAATTATATTATTGCTTAAGCTTATTGCCTTATGTTAACTCGTTTATAACCAATTCTACTACTTCTTATGCTTATATATATTATTATCATTGATTATCGTTATATAAATGTTTTGTGCTAATGCTTAATGTCCAACGCATTGTTATAATACGTCTACCGCCATTGCTTCAGTAGTGTATGGCTTATTCGCACGCGTCCCAATAAATAACGCTTTTGTTTTACCCGACGTTTGAATTCTCGTAATTATCCTTCGAATACCTAGAATCATTACACGCCATAGCAACAGTTGAGCTCTCTTCGCGAACGCCGGGAGTTCTTATCAGTGTTTACAAGCTTACTTTCGCTTAGGGTCCCGCATGCCCATTACTACACCTATTGTAAAGAACTACGACGCGTGTCTTTTTATTGCAATGCAGTAGTTAAGCCAATTATCGAGCCATAAATACAAGCCACAAGAGTTCTAACGGGTGTCACTCTGGTGAGCGATAACTCCCTAACCTTCCCTGGTCGATTTATGCTGCGAAGCTGGCCTTCGTGCTGAACGCCTTCTACCCCTCAGAGCTGCGAAGCTGGTCTTCGTGCCTGAACTCCTTCTACCCCTCAGAGCTGCGAAGCTGGTCTTCGTGCCTGAACTCCTTCCACCCCTCAGAACTGTGAAGCTGGCCTTCGTGCTTGAATACCATCTACCTCTCAGAGCTGCGAAGCTGGTTTTCGTGCCTGAACGCCTTCTACCCCTCAGAGCTGCGAAGCTGGTCTTCGTGCCTGAACTCCTTCCACCCCTCAGAGCTGCGAAGCTGGCCTTCGTGCCCAACCTCCCAATATTCCCCAACTTTGTCACAGTCCTAACCTCCGCCACCCAGGACGTGATAATGATATCAGTAAATCAATATTTCCAGTATTAGTAAAAAAATTCCAATTTCTCTTTTCTTTTTTTAAATAATGTGATCATATAATTATAACATAAATTCGACAGAGATTTCAAGTGATGTATGTGTCACGGTAAAAGCATTAATTTAGTAAATGTATACAATTCCCAACAGTTCCTGGTTAATATATGCCTAAAATGCATATAACCTAACCAACAATCGTATGAAAATGCATACATTGACTGCATCACGCTTTTACTGTGACACTAATATCCAGCTAACGCTTCAGCTTTGCTACGATTCCACGTTGACAGTCCTCCCGAGTGGGCGCCATCTCGTATCCACTACTTGAACTAAATTTGTCACGTGACTTGCCCTGTATTATCGCCCACATGGCGGAACTCGTATTTGGGAATGCAGTCACGAAATTACGTTGTTTGTCCTTATATGAGCAGATTTTGGGCTGGGTGGGGTCTCATTCGAATGAGGAAGGTTCAGTGCAGCGCGCTCTGGTCATCGTTTGGGTCACAAAACTCTTTTAGAGACCTAAAAATACTTAGATTCTTACGGGTGTATTTTGTCGACTTTTGGTCTACTTTGAACACTCGTATTATTAGATATCAACACAATCTCATCGAACCATGACCAGAGCGCTCTGCACTGAACCTTCGTCTTTCGAATGAGACCTCACCCAGCCCAAAATCTGCTCATATAAGGACAAACAACGTAATTTCCCGAACCCATGTTTCGGGCCTGATTGTGTCGGTATACAGCGCGCTGCATTACCCGTGTCTACCCCCTTAAGATGACACAATTACATATACACAGCTAAAATGCTGTGTTCATACATTCCATTACTCATATCGCGGACATTTTAATAATGTAAAGATAAAATGTAACATCTAGACATTTGCCTAGATGTCCGCGGGCTGGAAGTCAAATACTTGGCGTGGCCAGGCAAGTTCAAGGTGTCGATGACTAAGAATTATTTATAAACGCAAAATAATGAAAGTGTATTCATATTGTCAGAGTTTTAAATTGACAAATTATGTGAAAGCTTGTGAGAGGAAAGGTATCGGTGTCGATGAATAATCTTACAATTATTTTAAAACGCAGTATAATGAAAATGTACGCATATTGTCAGAGTTATAAATTGACAAATTATTTGAAAGCCTGCGAGGGGGAAGGTATGGGTATTGATGATTTGAGAATACCTTGCCTGGCCACGCCAAGTATTTGACTTCCAGGCCGCGGACATCTAGGCAAATGTCTAGATGTTACATTTTATCTTCACATTATTAAAATGTCCGTGATATGAGTAATGGAATGTATGAACACAGCATTTTAGCTGTGAATATGTAGTTGTGTCATCTTAAGCGCAGTTGGAAAGCACCTTTATGTACTTGCAGCTCATTTTGATTTCACATATTTTTTTATATTGTATATTTTCTATTTTTTTTTTGGTTTACTGTTTTCCGTCCCCGACTTTTTCATGTACTTGGCGTAATTTTTTTACTTTTTTCAAGTTTTTAATGTGTGCTATATGATTCACCGGTGCGGGGGGAACAGTTTATCCGAGTCTGCAAAATGGTGAGGATATCCCCTCATGGTGTTTTACAATGACTTCAGGAACAACGTAATTTTGAACATAATGAAGGAAATTAAATGTAAAATTGATTTATATAATAAACTAATATATAAACCCGACCACCAAACTGATGTAATATAAAAATAAAAACACCTCATGTAGTCGAGATTCCATTTAATTATAATTTATTTTATACATAATTGATATACTTGATATACATCGATATTAATATTGATATTAGCGACATTGATGATGCTAATAATGTAGCAAACAATCGTGTTATGGGAGGATATATTCGCGACGTGCAAAATCCTTTTGAATACTATGATGAAGATGAATTTAAAAGGCGATGGCGAATTTTGAAATATACAGCTGTCGTATATGCTACCCAGCCACTCTGGTACAATGTTTTAAAATTCCATCCTTGGACCAACGACAGGCTGTAAGAAAGATGACAATTAAAAAAGTTGTACATTTTTATGCACAATTACCCCTGTACCTCTTGAACGCATTAATTTCCGAATCTAAAATTTTATATTTGGGGTCTTTTTTACACCCCCCGCAATACTCACCAAGTTTCATCTCGATCGGCCACCGGTGCCTTTCGGAAGTACAGCCTGGTTTTATAATAAGTATCATCAGAATTATTGTAAATAAATTCCAAGTTTTCTTGTTATTTCTGTCACAATTAATTTTTTTAATTAAAAGCTCTGGGCTGTAAAATAGAGTGGTATTCAATCACATAGTCGATTAACCATAATAATATTTCAATTGTGAATTAAAAACATGAATGAAAACCTACTTGCAGGTTAATTAGGTTAATCTCGTGGAATCTCGTATGATTGTGCACGTCATGAATATATCTTCTAAGAATTCAATTGCCCGCTATATTATTATTATCAATATCGCTAATATCAGTATTAATATCGATGTCTCGTTTAAAATCCATTTTCATTCACGTCACTCTCGCTTCATTTACGCAAATAATGACGCATGGGTTGGTCTCAAGACCGTCTCAAGACATCTAAAACGTCGTCTTGAAAATATAACCTCGCTTTACCGTCTATTTTGACACATGTGACGTCATACGAGGATTTACTTATATCAACAAGATTTTCCTCAAGCACATGCTCAAGACGCGACCTCAAAACGCAACTATGAATCTAGGCGGCATCTTGAGCAAATGCTTGAGATGGTCTTGAGAACATGTGACGTCATACAAGGATTTACTTATTTGAACAAGATTTTCCTTAAGAAAATGCTCAAGCCACGACCTCAAGATGCAACTATGAATCTAGGCGGCATCTTGAGCAAATGCTTGAGATGGTTTTTAGATTAAAACGCAACTGTGAATACCGTCCTAGAACGTCTCATCAAACCTGGCGACAATGGCCTTGGTTGGAACGTTCTATAAAACCGAGGGGCCTACCAAACGGTTTCCAAAGTTGGAGCATTAAATTAGGTCGGGATCAGCTATTAACTTTAAATGATCCATACATAATTTCTGTTCGAAGTTAGGTTCGATCAAGTGTTGTGATAAAGGTGAAGAGAATGACTAGAATGAATTCTCCTTTTTTTTTGTAGGTAGATTCCCTTGAATGGTTGTGCGCAGTGCCGTAGGAAGTTTTCCTTTTTACCTGCGTGCTCTGTGGATCATAGGACGTTTTTAGTGCATGAATGATATGGTGAGGGTGAGCTCTAGTTTAGTAAGATTTCGGGTAGAAGTTTCAAAAACCCGATTAGCAGTTGCGAAGGAGAAAAAATTTGCTTGTGTGGTGAGGCGAGTACCTACTATGATATGATGTCGTTGCACCGTGGTAATCGAGTGCCATAAGCGACGGAGTTTTCATTTTGGCTTTTAGAGGATATGCCGCAGGGTCGTAATCTGCAATTTTTGCAATGATTTCGTTGGTGTGATTAGGCTCGAAGAGTTTCTTGAAAGAGGTGCCAATGTATGTTTTAAACAGAGGGATGTTAAGCGTTTCGTGGAGGTCTCTGATTTGGGTGTCCCTGGGGGCGTTAAGAATGATTCTGAGGAATTTATTTTGCATGATCTGTATTTTGTTAATATGTACATTTGCTGCTGTGGACCATATTTGATGACCGTACAGGAGGGCCATTCTGACACAGGCTATGTAGAGTAATTTCTTGTACTTAATATTTAGTGGACTTTTGCTTGCAATAATTGGATATAGCATTCTCACGAGTGGGTAAGTTTTTTTAATTCTATCTTTGTCTGCCATGGACCAGTTTAATTTATAGTCTAAGACTAAACCGAGGTATTTGATAGATCTAAACCACGGAATTTTAGTTGCTGCTATTTCGATCTCAGGAGAGTATTTGATTTTTGTTCTGTGAAATAAGATTGCTTGTGTTTTATCTATGTTGAGTTGCAGTTTCCAATTGCTAAACAATTTGTGAATTTCTTCCAAGTGTGTTTTGAGATAAAAGATGACGTGAGGATTGCTGTGTCGTCAGCGTAAATTTCGATTTCAGTTTTGGGGTTTTTAGGTATATCGTTGATGAAGATATTGAATAATGTAGGGCTCAGTATGGACCCCTGTTGGACTCCTGCACCTACTTTTTTTCCCCTGAGAGTAGGAACCGTTAACAGCGACTAGAAACTTGCGGCCTGTGTTGATGCGCTTGAGTTTTAAAATGTGGCCGTTGTACCAGATGAAGTCAAAAGCTTTGTGTAAATCTAAGAGTACCATTCCAGGGATTATGTTTTTGTTGTATTCTGTAGCTATATGCTCAGACACTCTGTGTAACTGATGGGTTGTACAGTGACCGGAAACCGAATTGTTCGTTAACTATGATTTGGTTGGTGTCTAGATGAGTCTGAAGTTGTTGGAAAATGATTTTTTCAAGGATTTTTCCTAGTACGCTAAGTAAGCTAATAGGCCTGTAGCTAGCTGGAAGTGTTTTGTCCTTGCTTGTTTTCTTTATCGGTATAACCTTCGCTATCTTCCATTTATTGGGAAAATATGGAAGACTTAGCGCTGCTTTGAAAATGTAATATAACTGCATAATTCATTTTTTTGGAAGGTTTTTAAGCTTTATAGCGGTAATTTTGTCAAGCCCGGGAGATTTGTTAGGAGTATTTCTGATAATATTTCTGATTTAAGTAATTAAGTAATCTGTCCGTTGTTTCTGTGTTGTTGGTGCTTAGATCAATTTCTGCTGCGTTTCTTTTTACTTCAAGTTCCAGGGGAGAATTCAGTGTGGTGGCACTGTTATGGACTTGTTGAAACGTATTAGCTAGATGTTTGGCTTCTTCAGAGTCGTTTGTTTGAGGGTTGCCTACTGAATCCTTTAGAGGCGGAAGTTTGGAGGACTTTGTCTTGAAGGTTTTGTATGTTTCCCATAGGGTATTATCCTTGGTGGATAAGGACTTTAGTTTTTGCTGACATGAGTGATTTTTTATTTCTAGAATTTCCGATTTGATTTTGCCTATGAGAATATTTCTGAAGAGTTTGAAGTATGTATGTGTGTCTTTATTGACTTCCCCTTAGGGTTACAAATTTTCTTCTCCTTTCACCTCTCTCTTCGCTCTTACCTATTTCCTTAGCCTATACTTAAAACTATCTCTTAGTCTACTTCTCCGCCCGTAGCCTCTCCTTCTCGCACGCCACGCTCGCTCTATTCTTAACCTATCCTTACCCTATCGCTCTTATTTCCTACTTCTTAAATCTATGCCTCTCACGCCCCTAACTTCGCTCTCTCTCTCCGCCTTTGACTTCCATTTCCTCTCTCTCACTCCATTCTCTCTTTCTCTCCTTCCCTCCTCCCTCTGTCCCTCCCTCCCCCTTCTCCCCCGAGCCTCCTTCTCTCTCCCTTCTCCTTCCCTCTAACCTCTTCATCCATTCCTCTCCTTTGCCTCCTTCGTCCAAAATCTTCCTTATCTTTTCCCCTATACCCCCTTCCTCCCCTTCCTCCAGTGTGCACCTCTCCAGCACGTGCTCCCACGTCTCTACCTCTCCTCCGCATACTCTGCATCTCCTCTCCTCCTCCCTCTCCCAATATCTCCCTCCCCTCATTTCGTTCCCCAACCTAAATCTCGCGATCCTCCTGTATCTTTACTTACTCCATCCTGCTTTTAGGTATTTTGGCAGTCCTTTCGTTCTCACCTCCCTATACCAGCAATTATACCTCGATTCCTTTATTTTCCCGCTCCTCTCTTCTTCCTGCTTCCTCCAATCTTCCTTCTCTATCTCTTCATACCCTCTTTCCCTTTCTTCCCTCCCCTCCCACTCCCTTCTAAACTCCTTCCTCTCCCTTTCCCACGCCGACAGCCCCGTCCCCGCTTCCTTTTCCCTTTGCCTCACCTCTTCCAGACACAACCTGGCCAGTTACCCTCCCTCTCCTCTGCCCAACTTCTCTTCATATCTCCACGCCCTCCCTCCCGCCCACGTCCTCAGCTTCTTCCTCTTTGTTTCCTCCCTCACCATGTATCCCGGTGTCCGCCAGTCCACTCCTAGCGACCACCGTAAGTATCTTTCCTGGATCCTCTCCACCTCTTCTCTCTCCCTCCACCCCCATACCTCCGCACCATATCCCAGCACCGTCCATACCAGCATATCGAATAACCACGTTCTCCTGCTCCAGTCCTTCCCGAATTTCCTTTTGCCTATTCCCCACACCTGTCTCATTACCACCCCCGCCTTTTTTACCCTTTCTCTAATGTGCGCTTCTTGGCCTCCGTTCTTCCTAAACGTGTACCCGAGGTACTTAAACTCCCTTACCTCCTCTATCCTCTTTCCTTTCCACCTCCATTCCACCTTCCTCTCTCTTCCCCCCCCCCCGCCTTTCCTGAACCTTACTATTTTCGTTTTTTCCGCATTCACCTCCAGCCTCTTTCCATCTAAATACCCTTCTAGCCTCCTAATCATGCTCTCCACCTCTTCCTCTTTTTCCGCCAGTATAACCAAATCATCGCGCATATCCTCCTTCCTCCTACTTCCACCCCTCCCCATTTTCCTCTCCTGAGCACTTCGTCTACATCCGCTAATAAAATGTTAAATAGTATCGGGCTCAGTGGGCATCCCTGCCTCAGACCTTTCGCTGTCCAAAACGTCTCACCTACTTCCCCTCCCACCTTCACCTTGCTCGTCGTCTCCCTATACAGGGTCATCCATTAAAACTGCAACCTACGCGCGCGCCAACAGACGAAAATGGCAACACCGCCTCACGGACGCATTCCACCACAACCATGCACCGGCCCAGCGTTCGGAGGGTTACCAGCGACTGCTGGGTAGCAGTGATGCCCGAGCTTCGAAAATTTTAAGATGGTCTCTTTCAAATTAACGCCGCAAAGAGCTGTGCGGAATTTCCCGGCGCAGGTAAGCGAGCCGCGCGCTCCGCTTTTATGATCGGTTTACCACTCGCACCCGGATTACTGTAATGACGTTTGAAAACAATGTCAACTGATCTCGCACCCGTCTTAATTTAAAAAATTTTAGCTACGACAGGGTTGACCGCGGCGTTATACCCTTGTATGGAGAGATTTTTCGCCACCTGCGTGTAAAAGCCACAATAATGATGCATCGTTCCAAAAAATGACATTAACGGAAGCCGGTATAGCTAAAAGGAGTAGCTAAAAGGTTAAACATTCAAACACAAAAATTTTAGAAAAATGATTCAAACACCACTACAATCAAAGACACGTCCCATTAGTTACTCCTTACGTCCGATCTATGCATGCACTGCATATAAGGATAAAATTATAAAAAAGAAAACCAGAACAATAGATTCTGAGGTCTGCAGAACTAACACATAATTGAATAAAAATTTAATTTCTCAATTTATGAACGTAATGACACAGAAACAACTAGCGTATTGTTTATCAACATCATAAATTTTAAAAAGAGCATTAAATACAAAAGCTTTTCATAATAATTATGGTTAAAAAATTGATAAAAGAAAAACTAAGTAAACGTAAAATATTTTGAATTATCCATCATTAAAAGGGAATAATTTTTCCTTACTTTTCGGCGCAAATTGCATTCCGATATCTTTTATAGTTCAAAAGTTATACGAAGAAGGCCCCAAATTCTTCAACCCCGGTTGGGAAATTTCAAATAGCTCCTTGTGACGTTAATTTGAAAGAGACCATCCTAAAATTTTCAAAGCTCGGGTATCACCGCTGTCCAACGGTCGCTGGCAACCCTCCGAACGCCAGGCCGATGCATGGTTGTAGTGGAATGCGTCCGTGAGGCGGTGTTGCCATTTTCGTCTGTTCGCGCGCGCGTAGGTTGCAGTTTTAACGGATGACCCTGTACATTTCCTTTACCCTCTCCCTCAGCCCCTTCCTCACCCCTCTCTTTTCCATCGCTTCCCACAACACCCTCCTATCCACCGAATCGAATGCCGCTCTCAGGTCTACGAACATCGCTACTAGCTTGCCTTTGCTCCCTTGTATCTGCCTCCCTATCAGGTAATTCAACACATAAATATGGTCGACCGTCCCTCTTCCTCTCCTGAAGCCCGCTTGTATTTCCGGCACCAAACCTTTCTCTTCTACCTCCTGGTCCCTACCATTACTGCTGCGTATACTTTGTACAGGGTCGGCATAAGCGTCACTCCCCTGTACTCCTGCACTCACTTCCCCCCTCCTTTCTTCACCATTGGTACTATAATTCCCTCTTTCCATTCTTGTGGCCATCCCTTCCCTTCCCATACCCTTCTACAAATCTCCCACGCTACCTCTATCCCCTTCTCTCCTCCAAATTTCCACGCCTCATTTGGAATTTCATCCCCTCCCACTGCCTTCCCTTCCTTCATCTTCCTCACTACTCTCCTTATCTCCTCTTTACTTATTTCCTCTTCCTCTCCCCTTCTCTTATCCTCCTCTCCTCCCGTCCTTACCCTTCTCCCCACTCCTCCTAGTAGTCCCATGAAGTGCTCCTTCCACTCCTCTTCCTTTATCCTTTCGTCCACCCCACTCCTTCCTTTCCTTCCCCTGTTTATTATTTCCCACACCTTGCTTTCCGTCTTTGCCTCTGCCACTTCCCTTATCAACCTCTCCTTTTCCTCCTCTTTTTTCCTCTCGCACAAATCTCTGTACTCTCTCCTCTTTCTCTTGTAATCCTCCCTTCTCCTCTCCCCTCCTCTCCATTTCCTTAACTCCCCCCTCACCTGTCTTTTCATCTCCCTGCATTCTTTGTCCCACCACCCTTCCCCCTTCCGCCTCATCTCCTTTCCCCCGGCCTCCTCCCCTTTCCTCATCGCCTCTTTAATCCTTTCTACCGTCTTGTGTACCTTCTCTTGAATCCCTTCGCCTTCTACACTCACTCTTTCCATTTCCTTCTCAAACTCCTCTTTCATCCTTCCCGTCCACCGTCCTCCTCCTGCCTTCCTTTTCCTCTCTTTTCCGCGTCTCCCTCCCACCCCTCCCTCCCTCATCGGCACTACCATCGGGTGGTGGTCTGATTCCACCCTGTCTCCTACCTCCATCCTTTCTACCCCCATTCTTGTCCTCTCGTCCCACAGAACTCCTCTTCCCCCTGTGTACGTGTATTCCCCCTCTTCGTCCCCTTCTATGTTCCCGTCCAGTATTTCCCACCCTGTCTCCTCTACTAGCTTTATCAGTTTTTTCCCATCCCCATTTATCTTTCTGTCTTTTGATTTTCTTCCCCCTCCCTCGTCTTCCTCCCCTCCCTCTATCCTTCCCCCCTGCTCTCCTGTTCTCGCGTTGAAGTCCCCCCCTATTAACACCCTCTCTCCCTCCTTCTGTCCCTCCATCCACCCTCTGATCCTTCCCAGTTTCCCCTCCATATCTCCGTTCACGTATACCGCCACTACTGACCAGGTCACCCCCCCTCCCGCCCTCACTCTCTCCACCATCAGCCCATCCTGCTCTCCCTGTCCCTGCTCCTCTGCTCCCACCATCTCTTCTCGCACTCCCGTCAACATGCCTCCCATCGCTCTACCCTTCCTATTTTTCCTCTTCGCCCATTGCGCCCTCCACCTATATCCCGCCGGCAGTCTTCGTTTGATCCTATTCCATCCTTTCTCCTCCACCCATGTTTCCGACATGACTATTACCTCCCAATCTTCTATCCCCTTCCAGAATTCCTCCTCTTTATTCGCCACCCCCGCTACGTTCCAGAACGCTATCTTCCAGCTTTTCCGTTCCTCTACCTGCTTCCTTCTCCCCTCCCCCTCCTCCTTCCTGCTTAGTTTTTTGATCCTCCTCCTTCCTGCCTTCTATTTTCCGTGCCCCCTTCCTCCCTCCTCCCTCCCTCTTTTCCCCCCTCTCTTCCTTCCCTGTCTTGCCCTCCCTTCTGCCTCCCCTGCCAGTCTCTTAGTACCTGTCCCCGCTCGTCCCAGAACCATGTTTTCCCTTCTATCACTATCTTCCCGTAACTTACTCTTACTCTTTTTCCGTTTCTTTCCTCCTTCTCTCCAATCTCCCTTAACAGCCACTGCATCCTCCTTTCCTTCCATGTCAAATCGTCTTCTATCCTCTCTTTCCTCCCCCTCAGCTTTCCTTTGTTCCTCATCACCTGCCTCTTAGCCTCCATACTCTCCATCCTTACCTCCAGCATCCCCTCCTTCCTGTCCTGCCTTCCTCCTCCCAGCTCCTTTACCCCCTCTATCCCCCTTTGTACTCCTACTGCCTCCAGTACTGCTTTTGTTCTCTCTATCGCCGTCCCCTCCCTACCTATCCCTTTTATAATCACGTTCTTTTTTCTCCCTTCTCTCTCCTTCATCTCCAGCTTTCTTTCCAGATCCTGCACCCTTTCTTCCCATTCTCCCCCTCCGTTCTCTCGCCCTACCTCTACATTTCCCTTTCCTTTTCTTCGCATCGTTTCTTCCTTCACCCTCCAAATGTCTATCTCTTTTAGCCTCTCCTCCACCTCCCTTAGCCTTTCCTCCTCTGTCTCCACCTCCCTCAACTTTTTTTCCATCCCTAGCATTCTGGTCTCCATTTCCTCCTTCTCTCTTTTCCACCTTTCCTCCCATTCTTCCATCTTCCCTCTGAGCTTTCCCACTTCCTCCCTTGTCTCTCTCCCCTGTTCCTTTACTTCTCTCAAATCTTTCCTTACTTCCTCCCTCATTTCCATTATCATGGTCCCCAGCTCACCGCCCTCTCCTCCCTTTCTCTCTTCCGGCGATCTTAAAACCTTCCTGCTTTTCGCAAAAACCCCGTCCCCCTCGCCTCCTTCCCCCGGCTTCTCTTTCTCTCTCTTCCTCTTCCACAACTTCCATTATCCCCTTTTCACTTCCTACACTCTGGCTCCTTTTCCTTGCTAGTTCCTCTGCATTCATTCTTACCCTCCTGTTTTCACTTCACTATCCTTTCTCACGCTCCCTTCCTTACCTACTGCTCTGTTTCTCCTTCGTATCTTTCCTCACCGCCCGATGTCGCCCTCTTCGTCTCCTTCTCTGTTTCACCGCCTTGTTTCTCCCGCTCACAAACTTTCCCGCCTTGCTCTAACCTCAAAACACCTCTCTTCCTGCCTGTTCCCTTCTTCTCCCCCACGCCCCTTTTTCTCGCCCTTTCTCTCCCTTCTCTCCCTGCCCCTTTCCTCACTCCGCGCCCGCTTCTCACACCCTAATACCCCTTACTACCGCATTCTCTGCTTTCCACTCTCACACTGTTCACTCACATGTCTTTTCACTTTCACACCGGAAATGGAAGTCCGAAGAGTTTGAAGTATGTGTTCCCAATTCTCTGAAACTGTCTCCTGGCTCTATTTTACTGTCTGGTTAGTTTGGTGAGATCGTGACTGGTGACTTCGTTGGGGTTTGTGCTCGGAGCGGTTTTGGTTGCTTTGTTGTAAGCGATATTAACTGATTTGGTGAATCTATGTATTTGTACGTCTATTTCTTCTTTTGTATTTATCTGTGAGTTGAGATTATGTAAGCTAGCTATTTTTCTGTACATGTCTGTGGTTGTTTTGGCGTATTTAGGGAAGATGGCTCGGGTGGGGTCTATGGTGAGAATAACGGGCAGATGGTTGGAAGACAAGTCGTTTAGTGTGTTACAAGTGATTACGAATCTAACGTTGAAAAGGAATACGTCAATCACTGATGGGTCTTTGTTCGGTTGCCTGTAAGTGTATGTGTCCGGATGGATTATTGTGTAATTGTTGTTGTTGAGATGCTTTTTGAAGGCGAGTCCGTTCCGGTTTTGGGAAGTGTTATTCCAATGAGAGTGTTTAGCATTTAGGTCGCCTCCGATGATAAAGTGGCTGTGCGTAGTGTGATGTGAGAGGTCTGACAGAGAGATTTTATTATTAGGAGGAGAGTATGCCGCGCCTATGACTAGCTGAGGATTTGTTTTAGTTCTGAGAGTTAGGGATTCCGTATGCTGTATTTCTTTCTGTTTCATGGTTTCAAAAGGAATGGTTTTATGTATGAGGATGGCGACCCCTACTCCTCTGGTGTCTCTGTCCTTCCTGAGTGTTACGTAGTCTTGAATGAAAATTCCGTCGGCCGTTTGAAGCCAAGTTTCTGGGATTAGTGCTATGTCTATATCGTATTTATGAAGAAAAGATTCGAGTTCCAGGAGCTTTGGCTTTACGCTGGTTGCGTTCCATAATAAAATTTTTCTCGATAGGTTTATTATTTGGAGTCTAGAGCTTGTACTCTGTGGATGATAGCTTTGACTTTTTCGATATTATTCGTGCAGGATAGGTAGAGTTTTTGGATAAGGTCTAAAATTTTCAGGATTGTTTCGAGCCCCCCTGAGGATTTGAGAATGTTTATATTTTTCATAACGCTGTCCCTGTTAAAGTGATGTGATCCGGGTGTTCTCATGTTTGTTTGAACTTGGGTTGCTTAGGCGTAGGAGATTCTGTTGTCCTTTGCCCTAGATTTTGTAATTCCTCAGAGATTTCTTGTGGGGAAAAACTGGGGAGTTTTTTAAGAACAACAGCAAGAGTTTTTTCTGCTGCGATAGTATAAGTATGGAGCTGTATTTTGTCTTGGAGGCAAGCTTGTTTGAAAGCTATAAATTTGTCTAATTCTGCAAACTAGACCTTTATCTTGTCCTTGCTATATTTGATTTCGAAATTGTTACCGTAGGCGTTTTTGATTCTGTCAATGAATTTCGGAAAGTTTAGATTTTTCTCGTGAATGTATATTGGTGGCGGTTTTTGTATTCTAGTTTGCGTTTTTGGCGGTTAAGGTTGAGTAGTGTAAGTCTTGTTAATGTGACTTGGTGAAGAGTCTTTCTGGTTTATACAATCGGAAAAGATGCCGAATCTATTTGAGGTTGGAACGTTTAGGATTGATTGTGAATCCATACCTCGTGTAGTTTCACCGGCAAGGGCCGTTTTCTTGAAATTTGAAAGGGAGAGTGATCTTTTGGTCCTGGTGATCTTGTAGGGTTCAGCGTCCGCCCTGGATCTCTTCTTTGAAGTGGCCGAGCTCGGAGCTTTTGGTGCGTTCCATTCTTCTTAATGAGAGTGAGGTTGATTTATGTGCGAGACCGCCCGGCTTGATAATATGCGTTCCGACGGTCCGCCCGTTTGATCGCGACGAGGCCTGTCCCGCTATTTGCGAAGACACCGGTTAAAGAACACTGGAGAGATTTTGGGAAGTACCGGCACTGACACTGGTGGCTAACACTGCTAAGACTGCTAAGCGATACACACTTATCGAAAGACGAATTATGAGTGAGAGATAATGTATTTGTTGTTTGTGAGTTTGCCGTTTGTGAATGCGAATATTATGAATGTTATGATGTTTGTCTTGTGTTTGTCTGATGTGATCTTGTCTTATGTTGTCGGTCGAATCCAATGAATTCTCTGGGCTATCATGCCCGTATTTATACAAATTCGGGATACTGGGAGCGCACCAATATTAATGGAGCTCGACTATTTCGCATTGGTAATTCTCCTCTCGCATGGTCCGTTCTCTAGTCAGTCTACAAAGCGACTGGATAGTGCGCAGGCGCGCATGGAACGCTCGGTTCCCCCATTCATCGTTATACACACTTCGCTACTCCCGGTCCTTGCTCTCGCCGATCCGCCGATCGACTGAGAATTGCACATGCGTTCAATTCTCCCACTCCTCAACACTAAATTGTTTCCTTCCATTGCATTCGCGTCTCACGGTAGTCTGAGCTAATATTAATGTTAAGAAATTAGGTTTAGCGGATCGCCGAAATAAACGTTCTAAACACTGATTCTTATTCTTAGGTAACAACACACTAAATACGTCTATTTTATTCTGTATGATTGCACTTGATAATCGTGATACACTTGACTGCTCAATTCGCCGGTTCATCATCTATCTCACTGCCATGCGAATTCCCTCTCCCTGGCGCTGCCGTTGCTTCCGTTCTTCCTGTCACACACACACACACATACATACAGGTAGCGGACCGAAATTACATTTCAACAATTAATACTAATGCTAATCACACTTTATAATAATAAGAATAATAAGAATATAAGTATTATAATAATTATTATATTTATTAACGAAAAGAAAAAGGGGAGTTTTGGTTTTTTTTATAAGGGTTCGACCGTTGAATATAAGGTATTCTAATACGTGTTTACAATCGTTTAAATTTACTTCGCTGATTGGTATATACGATAATTTTCGTAAGAGAACAAGTGGGTATTCCAGAAGTAGTACTTTGAATGCTCCACTGTTGTTTGTCGGTATTGAGTAGAATTTCATCACATTCCATGTTTCTTCTTCAATTCTTGATATTTTAATCGAATAAATTAGCACCTTTTGAACAAACTATTGAAACCTTGCTAATTACTATAAATGTGTTATAATTTTTAACTTCTAGAGGAATCGTGGAATCGTGTTTTATGAAATCCTCCGCCAAGATTAATTCCGGGTGTAGGTATTATGCCGTTGTATGCTAACGTTAAGACCGTCAGTAAGGTTTGCGTATCTTCGGCTAGTTCGTCTATTAACAAAGTTGACGCAGTGAGTGGAGTTGATACGTGTGCAAGGTATTCGGTGGATGATGTTCTATTCGATAGTCCGCGGATAATTTCATCGTATATTTCGTGTAAGGCTTTAACCGAACTTGAACTGTTTTTGCGTAATACTGATCTAAATAATATTATTATTATTTATTTAAACGGGACTAGCCCTTGGTATACAAGCTATACAGTTATAGGTAAATATTCTGTGAGATATTATGTAGATACAAAATTACAAAGATTATCGATGCAATGACTTATAGTTAATCGGTGGGAATAATTTTATGTACTGCGGTTTGAAAGGGCGCTAAACTTATTAAAGAAGTCTAGCACTGAGCTGTATTTGTTTGCCAGGTTGGATATCCTATTTATAGAATCGGCATGCGCTACACTTGTCGTTAACCGCGTGAGTTTGAGTAAAGGAAAAGATCTTATCCTTCGTTCTAGTGTATTTAGGCAAATTTTTCTGGGGATTTCAGGACAACGAATATGGCCGTTTAGAATTTTAAAGAGGAAAGTCAGATCAGCCATTGCTCTTCTTTTGTGAAATAAGTCTACTTTGAGTCTATGCATTATTTGACTATAATCATGATCAGTGATGGATACAGAACACCCAGCTTCATATGACGCATATCGGAGAAATTTATGCTGTACTTTTTCGAGCAACGTTCTGTGTTTGGCAAAGTTTGAAGACCAGATTGATTTACTATAGATGCGGTCAGCTGACTATTCATTTCAAAGAGTTTGTCGATATTTGCGTTGATTAAATCTAAGTCGGAATTGTCGAGTGTTTCAAAAAGCGTTTTCGAGATGGTTCCGATCGCGTTAATAAGTCCGTGTTATTCATGTTCTTACTCGCTGTAAGCGCTGCTGTATGCGGTTCGTCTCCTGGATTGCATCGCATTGATGGAGTTTGCCTGCCATGATAGCCTGTTTCAGCTATCTTCATTGTCATGATTGAAATCTGCGCTAAGTCGGGTTTTTGGTTCAGTCACATCTACTGTCATCAGCAGAGTCCATTCTTTGGAGAATAGATGTGCTTCTCCAATGGTTTCAAAGAAGACGTTCGTGTTGCGCAGTGGTGTTGTGTGCAGGGCGACGATCGTCAGGGTGCTAAAAAAAAAAAAAAAACAGAACAGGCGTTATCCTGAAATTTACAAATAATATAATTTTAGTCTATTTCCATGCACGGTATATTTTCGTCCGTCTCGTACACTATTGCGAGCCGGAAAGAAGTCGGACTACCCACAAGTTGAAATGTCAGGGGTAAGGGGAATCGTCCGCTCGCTCCACTCAATCCCTTGCAACAAAGTCCGCTGCATAACGACAAACGCGAACGAAACAAATCACGATAACCCGTGGATATGGGCAGCCGCTAAGAACCTAAAAGTAGCTTTTCTTGGAGGGGATAGGGTGGAGCAAGCGCACGATTCCCCTTGCCCCTGTGACAGCTCAGCATGTGGGTAGTCCCAATTCTTTCCAGCTTGCAATAGTAGGTCGGTGGTCGAACTGATTTAATTATGGCTGGTCCAAGCCACTCTCTGGTTCTAACTTGGCGTGATATTACGTCCGAAACCGAGATGGTGATGATTCTGGAACGTAAAGAGGGATCTTGCTCCGTCGCCTCCGGCGTAACCGTAATCCCTCGGGCCGGTCATGCTTTTTGGGGTACTGTGCGGAGCAGGTGGGTTGGCAATTTAAAGATCGAGGAGGAAAAGAAGATGTGCGTATCATCGTCTTGGGACCGTCAACCAGACTCATCAGTAGGGCTATAGCTGAAGGTCCCTGCCCTAGACACACGGGGACTAAGAGGAAATAACTTGGAATTTGTATATATCCGAACGACAGTGGAAGTTAGGACTTCGAAGAAGAGTAGACCTCTAGCGGCGCTGGGGAGACTAACCGGCGCCCAGTGGTCCCAAATCGCCAACAGCTGGCCAAAATTCAATTTTCGAAGTATAGCAGATTTGTTGTATATATATCAGTGCATCAAGTGCCGCTTGAATTTCTTAAATATATTGATTGGTTATTAAGATATAGGCCGTCAAAGTTGACGAAATTTCATGCTCCTTAATGTCTTGAAAATGGGAGCATGTTTAATGTGCCAGGGAAAGTTTATCTGAAAAGATCCATATGTGAAACAGTTTACCATTAAAGTAGGTGTTATAGACATAAACTTTCCACAGAAACAAAGTAAAGTCTCTTTAAATTTACCCTTGTAATTCCCCTCTCAATGTGTCATAAATCTAAGTCATGTTTTAATAAAAGGGAAGGAAAACAAAGATGAGTGTCACCGAGTGTCACGCTGTAACAAGTTTCTTGATATAAAGTAACATGTCAAGTATGATATCCAAATTGAGAAAATTTGCGGATTTTTAAGATATTCAAATTTAAAGCGCTAAGTGTATTTAGTATATGAATAAAACACCATTCGTTATTTCAAACAACACCTATAATCCAGTTTTCTTTTATTATTTTCGACAATGTACTTGAACTACGTGGCCGACCAAACCTAGAAATGTTGAGTTTTTTCACTAAAATCGGAAAAAATAAAATTTTCAAAATAATTTTTAAAAAAGTTTTGGAATTTACGTCGTCATATTAAATTCGACATTCTAATTATATCGTTTTAGTCAGAAATCGGAAAATAATCAATTTTCACAAAAATTAACTTGAAAACAACGTTTATAAACGTGATATTAGATCTACCATTTTGTTTTTTGCAATTTTGATATCAGATTCGTAATCAGCGACCTCAAAAACTGTAGGATACCAAGTTCAGACCAAATTTGATACGTTTCTGATATACGCGTCCGTCATATTGGATTCGTTATTTTGTTTTAAAAATTTTGAATTTCAGATTCGTAATCAGCGACCCCAAAAACCCACGGGTACCGATTTCTGACTAAATTGAAGTATGTTTTGAGGAGTCTGCCGCTTTTTAGCTATTTAGAACCACTGTGCGGCGCAACCCATGGTGGGGCCGGAACGCCACAGTGGTAATGGTCATTGTGTATTAAGACTTTGTCTCCCACTTTGAATATAGTTTGTGGTTTTATGATCTCGTCGTTCTGAATTAAATGGTCCCGTTTCTTGGAGTCCTCGAGTGTCATTCGGGTATCTCTTAAAGCCGTTTCGTGCCGCTACTTCTATTGGGTGAATAGTTCTATTCGGGTCCGCACTGGTGTCAGGGCGACCGTGGATGGCAAAGTCGCAGTTCTTCCCAACGTAAGTTCGAACGGTGTTTTTCTCAGGCTGTCGTGTACTGTATCCGAGTATTGTATCCGAAAGCTAACATATCAAATTTTTCATCCCAGTTGCGGTATTGGTCTGGAATCACGTCCTTTACTACTCTGTTCGCTCTCTCGACTGATCTGTTCGCTCTCTCGATTGATCTGTTCGCTCTCTCGACTGATCTGTTCGCTTGTGGATGGAAGGCTGTAGTGATTGTGTGCTCGATATTTAATGCGTTCTCAAAGTCTGCTGTTGTTTTCGAGATGAAATTTTGGTCTTGGGCCGTCAGAATGTATTTAGATTAACCAAATATGTAAATCACATGTTTCAGCAAACCATCAACGCTTTGGATCGATGAGGTGTGCTTTAATGGAATCAGCACAAGATATTTGGCAAGTTGATCCTGGATTGTGAGGATATATCCGTTTCCTTTGGCGGTGTATAGTAGAGGTCCAATTATGTCAGCTGCTATTTTATCATTGGGATTTAGAGGCGTGTCTGGGATGATGGCTGCTTCTTTTGACCTTATTCGCGTTAGCTTCCATCTCTGGTACGTGTCACATCGCTCTATGAAATCTGTTGTTCCCACGTGTTGTAGATGATGTAAAATAAGAGACACAGTCACACGATAATGGTGCTTAGTCACTATATTGCTACATCGATATATAAAGGTTAGAAACGTCCATCTCACTGTTGTGCTCGGTTAGTTCTGTCTGTGCACGCACGTGCACGCAAGATGTGCATGCCGGTGCAAGGGCGCGCACTGGTGGCACGGCTGTCATTCGCCCAACAAAATCCTTGATGTCCTCTTGCATATTTGGCCAGGCTGCAACAAGCTTGATTCGTTCCAGAGTTTTGTTCTAAATGAAGGAAGTTCTCTGCCGTGACTTCCCTCCCACAGTTCCGCCATCACTTTCAACATCGCTCAGTCATTCGCTATCTCGGCGTCCTGTTTGTTTTTTTTCCACACGATATGAGATTGAGGGTATGAGGGTAGTTACCATTGCGACCAATAGTGAAAATACAAACGCTCTTTGTATACAGGGTCATCCGTTAAAACTGCAACCTACGCGCGCGCGAACAGACGAGAATGGCAACGCCGCCTCACGGATGCATTCCACTACAACCATTTACCGGCCCGACGTTCGGAGGGTTTCCAGCGACCGCTGGACAACAGTGATGCCCAAGCTTCGAAAATTTTAGAATGCTCTCTTTCAAATCAACGTTGCAAAGAGTTGTGCGGAATTTCCCGGCCCAGGTAAGCGAGCCGCGCGCTCCGCTTTTATGATCGGTTTACCACTCGCACCCCAGATTACTGTAATGAGGTTCGAAAATAATATCGACTGGTCTCGTACCCGTCTTAATTTCATAAATTGTAGCTACGACAGAGTTGACCGCGACGCTATATCCCAGTACGGTGAGATTCTTCGCCACCTGTATGTAAAAGCCACAATAATGGCGCATCATTCCAAAAAATGATATTAACGGAAGCCGGTATAGGCGCGGCGTTGAATAGCTAAATGTTTCAAACATTCAGACACCAAAATTGTAGAAAAAAATTTCAACACCGCTAAAATCAAAGACACATCCCATTAGTTACCCGTTACGTCCGACCTATGCATGCACTGCATTAAGGATAAAATTATAAAAATAAAAACCAGAAAAAATTCCCCGGCCGGGGAATTCCGAATAGCTTTCTGCGACGTTAATTTGAAACAGACCATCCTAAAATTTTGGACGCTCGGGCATCACTGCTGTCCAGCGGTTGCTGGCAGCGCTGGGTCGTTGAATGATTGTAGTGGAATGCATCCGTGAGGCGGTGTTGCCATTTTCGTCTGTTTGCGCGCGCGTAGGTTGCAGTTGTAATGGATGACCCTGTAGATAATATGTTACGTTTTGCGTTCGACATAATATGACTTTAATGTATAACAAGAATAACAGAACATTAACAGGACTGGTAACAGAACAAAGGTAACGGAATACAATCTCTGTGTAACATTTGATAGAAATTTTATAGCTTCTCCCACAACAGCCTATGTATAAGAGCGCAACTTTGATTTCAATTTTTTCAAAAACCGCGCGGTCAATCGACTTGAAATTTTGACACAATTTTTTATTACACTTTTAACATTAGATTAAAACACTTTTCAAAGATTTCTCATTATTTTTTCTCCGGTATCGAACCTCCTTAATTGTGTTTGAGAAATAGAATAATTTGAAACTGATAAAGATAGACAAGTACAATTCATTGTTACATATCTGCATATATAGTGTATTACAATTATGCAATATCTAGAAACTAGTGTCCCTAACGCAGCAGTATAATTGTTGCTATCTCCAGTAATAATTATCATGTTATTGCTTGCTTTAATATATAAACTAAATAATAGACCATAAATACATATATGCAAGTGATATGTAGGAATAAAGAGTACAATTGCGTTGAAAAACACACATTTTTTTCAGTCTTTTCGACGATGGGCGGCGTGCATTCGCGTGCGCGCGTGGCAGAGAAATCCCGGCATAGCGCGCACACGATCGCTTTCGACGCGCGCGTCGTCGTAATAGTCGACCCTTTCAAGTGCTCGACAATCCGAGAAACTCGTAAATCTGACCCGTGCGCGGCGCACAGTTGCAGCAGTGGGAACGTCTTTCTGCAACAAATCGGCCTTTCGCGTCGAAAAAAACGTATACGGCGCGCCGTTGGACTAGTGGGACCCTGCCTTTAGGTGTCTTGATATGTATCGAAGCATATCCTCGAAGAGTTGTAACCTGATGATTTTCCTTCTTGGTTCCATATGCTCGTCTACGAATTCTTTTAATTGCGAGTACCATTTTGCGAGATCAAATTCTTTCAGATTTTTTCGTCGAATCTGTAGTCAGTTTAGTCCATAAGCGAAAAGTCGTATTTCTAATTCGTAATCTGTCCTCAACCATTCATGGTAGCCTGACGGTGGTTCGTCTGGGTTGTCTTCTGTATCAGCAGTATTGGTGGATGAAGTGCTGTTGTCGTCTGAAATCAAGTCATCGGCGTCCATTAGTTTGGTGGCATGTATCCTCGATAGAGCGTCTGCTACGGCATTGTCTTTTCCTTTGACGTACTTAATATCGTATTCATAGTCTTCTATGCCTCAATCTGACTAGTCTTGACGTCGGATCTTTGATGTTAAAGAGTCAGGTAAGCGCTTGATGATCTGTAAGGATGGTGAATCGATTTTTCCATAAATATTGTCTCAGGCGTTTGGTAGCTCATATTATAGTGACTAATTCTTTCACGATTATACTGTAGTTTTTCTCGACTGGGTTGAGAGTATGACACACGTAGCAACATTATTTACCGTCTTGAGTCTGTTCCCAGTCATTGATCCGAGGCGTCGGTGGTCAGGGTGAAAGACTTAGAGGGATCGGGGAATTGTAAGATTGGATCTTCGCACAGTTTCTGTCTAAGTACGTCGTAGGCATTTTGTTGACTGTCTGTCCAGTGAAACGGAGCGTCGCTTTTGTAAGATCGGTGAGGGATTTGACTAATTTAGCGAAGTTACGGATTATTTTTCTGTAGTTACCCACGAGTCTGAGGAATGATTTTACTGGTGTCACATTTGTAGGTGATGTTTGATATTGATGTAAATTGAATTAGTAGCAATAACGTATTCCTAATAATCAGCATAACTATGGCTCTACTAATCATATAAAATAGAAAAAAAATTATTAATGTGGGTTGTTCCGTTGTCACTCTCCCTGCCCCATATTAGGTACGATATCCCAAGACAAAAATTTCTGTATATTATTGACTGCAACCGCAATCAAGAAATAAAGATAAAATATGTATGACTTTTTGAGAGAACAGCATCGAAAAACCCGGATCACTGCAGAAAATCCCTCTGGACGTCTTCGGACGCCCTGAAAAAGAGGACAAATCCAGGGAAACCCGAACGGATGACAGCCCTATATTTGGTTTAACTCCGTCTGCGGTCAATTTGTGTCTTAAGTATTCCAGTTCGGGTTTGAGAAACACGCATTTGTCGGTTTGAAGTTTCAGTTTCAATTCGCGGAGTCGCTGTAGTACTATGTCTAATTTACGGTTATGTTCTTCAATTGCTCCACGCGATGCTGTAGACATTTTTCCTCCGGAAACCATCAACAGAAGATTGTAAAACACATTTGGTTTTCAATACAGAAACGAAAGAGTTTGGCAAAACGTGCGGCGCGGACAGTGGTAGTTATGCGATTCTGTGACGCTGAGCGGCGGTGGACGCGCTCCACCGTCACTACCACTGTCGGCGCCGCACGTTTTGCCCAACTCTTTCGCTTCTGTATTGAAAACAAAGGGTGTTTTACCACTTCTATTGTTGGTTTCCGGAAGCAAAATGTCTGCTGCATCTCATGGAGTTGTCAGATTTTCCCCCAGACCCACAGTTTTTGAAATATATAGAAAGTTATCTGCTAAAATGGATACCATGGATTCATTTTCAACGCACAAAAATCTATAAGAAACGGCTATTGAATGGTACAGATCAAAATAGTTGTTGAACAGTGTAAGCGCACATTCGTACATTATCTATCTATATATAACATTTCGGATGTTGCTGAAATTTGAATATGTTGTAGTCTTTAGTGATATCTAAACGTACCTTAAAGGATTTTTCAAAATTTTGAAAAATGTCGATTTTACAGCTGTTTGAAGTTAAGTGCTAACTTTTTTTCAATAGATTATAGCTATGGAAGTAGTAAACGGATGGTGATGAGGTTTACGGTGCTTATAGAGAATACGTTGAAGTTTTAAGAAAAAATTATTTCAGGTTTAAAAAAAATAAAATTTGAACTATTTTTGTGCAATTATTTTAAACAAATGCAGGTTTTGAACATCGGACGCGATTTTAAAAATTTGAAAAAAAGAAGAATATAGTTCTATCCTTCCCCTTGATGGACAAATTTTCAAAAAAATTGGCCATTTTAAAATTGGCCCTGTAAAAATTACCGAAAGTTGACGCTGCGTCAAATCACACCGGCTCGACTGGCTGAGCCGTGCGGTACTCGTAGCGGCCAAGCGGCTATATCTGCTATTCTTATACAGTGTTCTCGAATATGGTAAGTATTTGTAAAAAACTGAAGAAGGACAACTTTTACTGTTTTTTATACACAACATAATATGGTAACTCTAGTTTTGGTGATCGCAATATTTTCCTTGAAACGAAGGCGACCCTCAGATTTTTAAATGGAGTGCTATATAATTGATTATCCAATATGAAAGCGACTGTCAAGACAAATTCATCCACATGGTATACTATGACCTGAAAGATGAAATTCAAACTACTAGATACTAGATAGTTCGATATATTTATTTCATTCCTAACCATGTGTAGCATTGAAGGCCATAGTATACCATATGGTTGAATTTGTCTTGACAGTCGCTTTCATTTCAGTACTCGAATTACTCATTATAACTCAAAATCCGGATCTGTATCCGGTTTCGAATATTTTTGATTGTTGGTCATCTCGGTTTTAAGATTCATATTTGACCATTACGATTTCATTTCATAAATAAAAATTGGATATATAAAGCATTTACTTAAATAACAGAAGAAATGGAAGAAAATCACACTGCTGAGAATCTGGCGAGGAAACTTGAATGTTGTATAGACAATTGGGGTTTGAAGAATAAAGGTGTAGGAATTGTTCACGACAATGCTCGTAGCATAATTATTGCAGTAGGTTTAATGGAACAGGATATTAAAGGTGTATGTTGTGCTACTCACAATTAGTATGGCTAGGGGGATTCTAACCCATGGGGCAATGAGGGGAGCACTGGGGCAGGAGGAAGTGAAGATGCGCGGGGGAGTACGGTGGAGGGAACTCTTTGCGCAGGGAGTGGGAGATTGGCTGCGAGCGCACGAGCCGCGGAGTGGAGGAAGCCGTAATCATGGAGGGGTTCAGTCCGGGCCGAGTCGCCGCGGAGACCTCTCCAAAGCTGGCCCGCCGCCGAAAATTTCCAAAGAGGGAGAGGATCACGTTGGCCCACCCCGATTTTTTTTCATACCAACTGATATACAGACATTTATTTCTAACGTAGAGAAATAATAATCTTTTTAATCAACTATCTACCGCACCACTTTGTAGCAAGCATTCTAAAGTTAACAGTATTCTAGAGCGTTCTGATTTAACGTCACAGCGTATTGTGCGATCGTGTGTAATTCGAAACCTCTGGAGCAGCCGTGCGGGATGATGTCATTTGCCGGCGCGAAGAACGCATGAACGAAATATAGTACTTATTGAAACGTCGAATCTTACAATTACACTTACTGACAAAAGTTAAGAAACGAAATAATCGTTTGGTATTTACTGTATATTCTTTATGCTAATTTTAGTTACAACGTATGTATCTCACAAGATAAAGATTATACAGTAAATTCCAAACGATTATTTTGTTTCTTAACTTATGTCAGTAAGGGTAAGTGGCGAGGAGAGAAGGAGGAAGTCTGATAAATAAAATTGAGAAATAATATATGTTTAATATATATACTGTCACAAAGCATAATATAGAATAATAATAATGTGACGTCCCACTATTTTTCGCGCGGTATCGTTTCAAGTCTCCCTTATTAATTACAAAACTACTCCACTGAAATCCCCAAAACTCAAGTCTTACCCCTTTTCCCCAATCACTGACCATCTAGGCGATGTACCTTAGCGGTCCCCATCTCGAGATGGTCAACGACGAAATCCCCTTCCCCTTTTCGCCCTACGAGGCACGAATTCCTCCCTCATATTTAAATCCAAACAAGTCCCTCGTCCCAAATACCCTCTTATCCACCCCCTCTCTATGACCCACGAGGTCAAAGCCACTACCACCCCTTTCCAATCAAACCACCCAAACTCCATCAAATCGGTTGAGTACCCCCTTTTCAGAAGCCCAAATAAAAACTCCGGAAGTCTTATTGCGACGCATATTTCATGCATGAGTCATAAAAACGTTCTAATTATAGACCGCATATTTCGCACATGAGTCATGGTGCATACCGCGCATACCCCTCATACCTGACATTCCTGTAAACCATATAAATACAAGGGTTCGAGAGAGCTTCCTCTCTCTTCTACGGAATCTCTTCTACGGAAACTCTACTACAAAACTTCTCTTCTACGGAAACTCTACTACGAAACTTCTCTTGTACGGAATCTCTTCTACGGAACTCAACCATTCCGCGAAGCATTGTTAAAACTTGACTTATATATTAGATTCAGTGACCAACCATCACTAATCATCAACCATTGTAAGCGATTATAATTACCATTATTATCACGGCATATCATCTCCATTTATATCTTTTGTATTGCTTGCGCTATTCATATTATTACTCATTGTTTCATATTATTATCTTTGTTAGTGCTCATTGCTTTATATTGTTTCATATTATTACTCATTGCTTTTCATATTATTATCTTTGCTAACGCTCATTGCTTTATATTGTTAGCATAGCAAATTCCTATTGATTTTCATACTATCTTTGGAAAGTTATTTATAAATTTAATTTCGACCGGAATTATTAATAGATATGATTTCGGCGCACTGGTTCGGTCACTTTAAATTAACAATCAACTATTTTGCAATTAATTCAATATTTATATAAATTTCCAACGTTTCGGTATTAATTTAGACCATTATCAAGGAAAGATTCAATATAAAGAAACGAATACTGCGAGAGCTATTTGAAATAATAAGTCGTAACGCTCGAAAACGAACGTGCGACACGCGAGTCGGTTGGAAGAAGACTGAGGTAAATAGTCGACAACCCCAAAACATCCAAAAGGTGAAAAGAGATAAGGCCAGAACGAACCGTTGAGCATTATAATCATATAAATTCAAATTTCCAAACAGTACTGTCTAAGAAGAAAACCAATATTCTTGCTCATGTGTCATATTTTATGAACATTTATAGGTGTTCGAGAGCAACAAAACAACTACATAACATTACAAGATATGTAAGAAACAAGTAAGATCACTGAAATTAATTCGAGAACTACATCATAAGACATTACTTCTTCAGTAATGTTGCGTAATATTCTTGTATTTTAGGTGTTTCATACCTAAGGTTAACGCTAGGCTGTTTAATCATGTGTAGTGTCTCTAAAAGAATTCTCTGATTTAAATTTGTTTCTTTATCTACAACTTTAGCATTGTCAAAGTCAAACCTATGATCGTACTCCAATGAATGTTTGGTTAAAGCAGTATGTTGTAAGGGAGATGAGAAGATATTTCTTTTGTGTTCATAAATACGCCTTTCTAGATATCTGGAGGTTTGACCAATATAAACCTGGTTACAGCCCATGCAAGGAATAGAGTATACAATGTTTGAAGCTTTTGACACAGGTATTTTATCTTTGATTAAAGGGAACAAGTGCTTAGCATAAAGCGGTATTTTAAAAATAGTGTGTATTCCGACTCTTCTGAATATTCTTCTTATATCGTTCGAGATATTATTACAAAATGGTAAAACGACTGTGTTTTTCCAACTGATGGAACTTATTTCTTTGTTTCTTTCTTCTTTCCGTTTTCCACCAATAATGGATGGTACACTTCAAAAGTACGTTCTTTAATAATTGCAGAAACCATATCTATAGGATATCCATTCCGTTTCAACGTGTTTTTCAAAAGAAGCAAATTAGCTGGTCGGAATTCCGGATCAGAAAGCAAAATAGCACGATCTATTAATCCTTTAATCAAACCTACTTTATGTTGCATAGGATGAGCAGAAAAGATATTGATATATCTGCCTGACCAACTCGGTTTATGGTACCAATTTGTAATAAGTTTATTATTTGATCTGATAACTATTGTATCTAGAAAGCTAAGACAAGAATCCTTTTCAATTTCATGAGTGAATTGAAGTCTAGCATGGAAACTGTTAAATGCATCCAATAATGTTTGTAAATCCTCCAGTCTAAGACAAGTAATAATATCATCCACGTATCTTTTATAAAAAATAGGTTGAAAAGGTACCTTCGAGAGGGAAAACGTCTCTAATCTTTCCATCACTATATTGGCAATTACAGGGGAGATTGGAGACCCCATAGCTGTTCCAAACACTTGTTTGTAATAAACTCCATTGAATAAAAAAACATTAGAATCCAATACGAACTTAACAGCTTTGAGAAATTCGTTTCGATCGATTTTGGTGTGTTCCTTAATTTCGTCCCAACGATGATGTAATACCTGTATGGCTAAATCAGTAGGAACGTTAGTAAAAAGGGATATAACATCTAGAGATACCAATCTTAACGATTCATCATTAACTTGAACATTCCTAATTTCTTTGCAAAATTGCCAACTGTCAACCGTGTGGTAAGGAGATTTTCCTACTATCTTAGAAAGAACATTAGGTAAAAAAACTTGATAATTTATAAGTGGGACCATCAATAGAAGAAACGATAATCCTCCAAGACAAATTCTCTTTATGTGTTTTAGGAAGTGCGTACGCTCTAGGAACGACTGCATTATAAGTCTTTAGATGTTTGCTTACTTGTTCACTTATTTGCTTCTTTTTACACATGCTGGAAATAATAGAATTCGCCTCCCTCTCCAAAGTACAAGTGTATTCAAATTTACTAACAATGTATGTGGTTCTGTCATTCAGCAATTTAAGCACTTCTGAGTTATAAAAATCTTTATCTACTAGTACTGTAGTGTTGCCTTTGTCAGACTTTAAAACTAATAAATTATTATTTATTTTGAAAAATTGCCGAGTTTCCGTAATCACAGCTTCGAACAAAAACATACTGTTAGGTTTAGTCATATTGCTGGTGTAATTCAAAATTTTATTAATAATTCTTATTCTGGTTGATGTTTGAATGTCATCATCAATAATATTCGCTAAACCTGACTCAATAGATGCAATAAATTTTGGAGAGGTAATGAACTTCTTTTGTACACAGAGAGCATACTATCTTTGGCTTATACACACGTATTTCATGTTCATACATTTATATTACTATTGATTACCATTTATATAAATGTTCCTGTGCTAATGCTTAACGTCTAACGCATTATTATAATCATTAACCGCTTTTGCATTAACGGTGCAAGGCGCATTTTCGTGCTTCAAATTTAATTCACATTTTTACTTTGAATCACGCTACAAATTATTGTGTCGATCCTTCGGTTACGAAGATTCCAAACCATAACAGGCTATTGCAACAGCTGATCTCGGTTCTCGAACGCCGAAAGTTCTTATAGGGTTTACAAGGCTTACTTTCACATAGGTCTTGTACGACTGTATGGCTAGACATATTTCGCGGAAAGATTACGTGTGGCTTTTTATATTAATGCAGCAGTAAATCCAATTACCATGCCTAACTAAAAACCACAAGTACTCTAACGGGTGTCACCCAGTTGCTCGATTACATTATAAATCTTCCCTGGTCGATCAGTGCTACGAATCTCGCATTCGCGCCTGCATTCCTCCTACGATCAGTGCTACGAATCTCGCATTCGCGCCTGCATTCCTCCTACGATCAGTGCTACGAATCTCGCATTCGCGCCTGCATTCTTCCTACGATCAGTACTACGAATCTCGCATTCGCGCCTGCATTCCTCCTACGATCAGTGCTACGAATCTCGCATTCGCGCCTAACTCCTACTTACCTTCAGTGCTACGAATCTCGCATTCGCGCCTGGTTTCCATTAACCTTCAGTGCTACGAATCTCGCATACGCGCCTGACTCCCACTTACATTCAGTGCTACGAATCTCGCATTCGCGCCTGATTTCCATTAACCATCAGTGCTACGAATCTCGCAATCGCGCCTGATTTTCATTAACCTTCAGTAGTACGAATCTCGCATTCGCGCCTGACATTCCTCCTCCCCTTGTATCACGAAGCTCGCCTTCGTGCCTAACCTTCCCATACGACCCTACATGTCAAAGTCCTAAAGACCTCCACCCGGGACGTGACAATAATACAAATATAAAAAAAGGATTCAAATATAAAAATATAAAAAGAATACAAATATAAAAATATACAAATAGAATACAAATATAAAAAATAGAATACAAATATAGAATATAAATATAAAAATATAAAAATAGAATATAAATATAAAAAAAGAATATAAATAGAATTTAAGAATATAATGAAATATAATAAAAAAATAAAAGAAAATGTAAAAAAGAAAGTAAAAACTATTAGGGAGTTGTCAACAGCCCCTCATACATCCACTGAGGAGGTGGTGACGGTGGCAGCAGCGGCGACGGCGGCGTCAACACCCCCTCGGGCCACTCGGGGGGCGGCGACGGCGACGATGGCCGTGGTGGTGGCGACGCCAGCGACGATGACGACGTCATCACCCCCTCAAAATACCATGATTGAGACGACGGCGACGGCGACGACATGCTCCGCCAGGATGCGCGTCAATAATGCTATTAATATTATGAGCATCATCGGCCGCTGGTCCTGGAACACATACGCAAACGTCGATTGACACATTAAACATAATAAACATGAAACACACAAAGCAATGTAAAGTATTACATACCTGCGAAGGCGGCGGCGACGGCCAATGGGGAGCGAGGGGGGGGGGGGGGGTGACGGTGGTGGCGAGTCCTAGAACATAGAAACCCACGATATAATATTGGTACGTTAAAAAAAAAACACGATATATGTCAAAATATTGTTGTGTACAGGGTTGTCCCGGCATGGCTCGGGGTTCCACTCGGGAGCGATGCGTGATAATCCCATATTTTATAATTGCCAAAAAATGTTAAAAATCACTACAACTGTTGGCTGTCACGATTGATGAGCAACTGGTCCCGCAGCATTCATACAATTGCCACGTGTGGATCTATGCCTAAAGTTGCATAGCTTTGTAAAATAGGATGCCTTTGTTCTCCACCTGCATTTTCGCTGACCATCCCCTCCTTCTATGCATCTCCTTCGAATTATTCACTGTCCATCCTCTCCTTTTCTTTCTTCTCCGCATGCATCATTTGGCTGCATCGCTTCCCCTTCTCTGGACACGTCGTTCGACTAGACCATACCACTTTGAATGTGTATCAAACGTCTATTGAACCACTATGATTGTGTATGATACCACTCTGAACGTGTATGGTACCACTTTGATCGGGTATTGAACCACTTCTACATAATAATTATAACTATCATCTTAATCTAGCGTACATGGGGAGAATGAAGAAAAACATTTTGTTTTATATATATATGCATTAAAAAATGGATTATATTTATTCATGGATTTCTCTGGTGTTTAGACCACGAGTTGAATATTTTAAATACATTTTGCAAGGCACAATGCTTTGCATGTCTACCACATCGCAGAGTATTAACTACATTTAGCTAATTTAGAGATTTGATATCCTCGTAGTCAATGTCCAGTCTCATTGATCACGTCCGCTTTCGTATTTTCATCGAGGAAATTCGCAAGCCAGTTGCGTTTCTGCAGCCCTTTAACGTATACGATATGGGATGCGTCATCTTCTTGATCGATCGCATCAGCTACAGCTTTCGTAATTAGCTGTTTAGTTATACTGTATGGATCGTCTCCATCGTCACACCGTAGTTTGTCAGATTTCTTAAGAAGATATTGTGGCGTCGAACTCCCAAAAATATAGTGCGAGAGAATTATTCCCTTTCGTAGGACAGCCATTTCCTTGACAACAAATGTTTCATCGACGATGAACCCTTGCAGGTTAACAAATGTTGGCACGACCATTATCGATACAATTTAGAAGTCCGCTCGCTTCCAAGACAGGCGGGAGAATGCAGTCTTTCTCGGAAAGCATCTCGATTTTCAAGGTAAAATTTTGAATGAATTTGGCCCAGGAAAGGGCGTGGCAATTTAATTGATTTTGCGCACCACGTTTGTCAGCGGATTGTATTCAATCACCCGATCATGCAGAATCAGACAGTAGACTGTAGTATTTGCAGGCACATTCTCTTTACACTCGAATTCTATGCGCACGTCCACGGTACCATTCTTAATCGACTCATTTTGTCGCGAGCAATCAATCACAACGAGGGGACCAAATTTTAAAAATTCGGCCACGGTGAATAATGCCTCGTTCCAACTATGCCCATAATACGATTTACGGAATTGCGTATACTTGTGAAACAAGATGGCGTGCCTATTATTGTCAAAGTCCAAGTTCTGGTCATCGTATGATGACCTGAACCATCATATGATTGTATCCATACGGGTAAAATTCCGAGTTGAGAAAAAGTTTTACATTGGTTAATTTGCAGTTGTTGAACTTAGTAGCATCTTCGCTCATCATATTCTTTCGATCAGTCTGTAGAACAAAGGCAATGCCTCGCGGCTTCTCCAGCTATGCAGATGCCTTCACGGCCCATGAATGCTTGATTGTGCTGTGTAAGAGAGGATACTCGTACAGATCCCACGATTGAAAACAAATGCTCAGGTTTTGTCCACTTTCAAAAGTATGTAGGAACGATAGCTTATTAATGTCGTTCAGCGTCACATGAGGCATCCGCCATTGCACTTTAAGTAATTCAATTTCTGGTTCCAACATCGGCGATCCTAGTAGAGAATTGTTATCGTTGCGTGATCGTATTAAAATCAATTCGTGACGCGCATTAATAATCAGGCGTTTGTAATCCGCGCAAAATCCCAGCAAATATTTGAGTGGGATACAAAAATTGAAATGAATTTTCAATATTGGCCCATCGCGTCTTTTCAAGCCCCATTCGGCATTCTCCATATTTTTATCTTCGCCAGATGTCAACGATACATAGTTTTTAAGCGTGCTAGTTATTCCAACATTTCTGTTGCGATCAATCTCTACACCATTCAGCTCGTATCGAATCTCATCAAATAAGCACGCCACGTTAATGCATCGTTTGGTTTATTTATCTTCAATTTCCCCTCCACGTAGAGGAAGCTTTCACACGGTAATGTGTATAAATCCTGCTGCTGTATAGGTGTTCTTATTTCATCGCTGTATCCAAACGTCGTGTTGACGTATGGGTTGTATGTGTGTCTCGAGCTTGACGATGCGATCATCAAACGTCGGTTTCCCTCCAATGCTTAGAATACTCACCATTTACAACTTAAATGTGCACAATGAATACCAGTGACTTAAAAAATGCAATGTTCGCAGCACTGAGCCTCTTCTTTTTAGCGTGATCAGAGCTGCTGCAGTTGTTGTTGTTGATGTCGTTGTCGTTGTCATTGTCGTTGCCGTTGTCGTTGTCGTTGTCGTTGTCGTTGTCGTTGTCGTTGTGGCTGTCGTTGCAAACAATTTCGTTTGGAAGAAACGGATTTTTGGAGTCATTCAACACAAGCATCTCTTTCATTCACACCGCATGTATTATCTTCGTCGCCGTCGTACATGCACTCTAATGGTAATCTCCTCACCTCGAAAATCGAGCAACTGTCCGTCTTGATCCACAACGCGTATCGTTAGATCCGTAATGACCCGTGCGGTGATTGGAAGGTAAATGATCTGCGCGGGCATTTCCGATATCTTATATCCTGATGGGACTCTCGGAGAAAATTCATGTATCGTATGTACGCGCTTCCCATTGTTGTAAGCGCCAGCGATCACGCTACATTCTATGCGAATAATGTTCACGTTCATGATATTAATTGGATTGTCCGATTCATGCCACCGTCCATATTCTAATATCCGATTCGTCGAGAATCCCAGTAGGGATCCAATGTTATTGGGTTTCGTAAAGTCTACGGCGAACGAGCAGTACAGCTCGCTTTCATGGTGTTGTTGTTGGGGTGCAACACTATTGGATACACATCGTCATCATCGCCATCGTTGGCATCGATGCCACCGAGATTTTGTGGATACCGCTCGAGTAATCGCTGCTTCAAATACTTGGCAATGACGTCTAGTTCCTAGGAGTCGTGGGGAATCATAATGTATTCATGAATGGTGTCGACGCTGCTGTTGATGTCATAGATTGTGGTGAAGTAGAATTTATCGTTGCTCGAGTCGATATTCGGTATTGTATGATAAGTTTCAAAGGTTGTTAGACCAAGCTCATAATCATCGTCGCTCAAATCTATGGGTGGAAAGTAGCTCACCGCGAGGGTGCTACTCTTGCCGGTTAGAGTGAATGTTAACGACATATTCCGAGCTGTACGACTCGACTAGTACTGAATCAGAGTGGTGGGAAGTCAATCCTTAAATTTGGTGCCAATCGTTTGTAGAAAGCGTGGACATAGTTGTCCACAATTGCTCTGATTGTACTTATGATAAGCTGTTCGATTGTATTCGATTTTCACGTCATGTTTATCCAGATATTGTACCAATTCCTTAGGTGGTCGAAGATTGACAAAGCTGTAGAAATATATAGCTCGACACCCTCTCTTCGCATATGCCACTCAATGAGTCCCCAGCACCTCGACATTGTCAAAATTTACGATACCGCTCTCGTTTCGACGTACTCCTCGAAGAGGTAGCGCGTTGCGCATAAAAACAACGCCTAAAGAATGGGATACGCATATGTTTTGCCAACTCCTCTAATTGCGCATCGGTAGTTACGCCCACCGGCATTTTTATTTTCTTTTCGGCGTTTTCTTTTCGTTTCAACATTCCCTGCCCTCGCTTGTATTAAGCGTGTATATTATACGAAAGTGCACTATCTTCCATGGAGCGATTATGACGTTGCATTTCCTGCAGCTGACGTTGCGCCGCCTTATTATCGGCCACCGCTTTGGCGATCCCCGCTGTTCCGCCGGCTAATGATCCGAGAACATCTAGCAGCGGGAGAAGTGGTAATATACCACCCCGTTTTGCTACCGGAAGAATCCGTTTTTTCGGTGCCCACTTTGTAGTCTTTTTGCGAATTTTTGTTTTCATCCCCATTCTGATTTTCGCCTTGGCCTTTATAGCTGCCCAAACAACTGTAGCAGCACCTCTTTCACCTAGAGTCGCGTCTCGCGCAACGATGCGTTTTCGCGCTTTGTCAGCGTGTACACTCCCAGTCAAAAAGGTAGCATATATGTGCTATCTTTAATTTCTCAATGACGGATATACAATTTTATGTTTGTGACGAATAATACGGAGAGATTACAAGCCCAGGATATGCGGATCACTGGAAAAGAGTCACAACATCGCTAGGGTATGTGTACACCAAGAAAAAACTGATGAATACCATAGGCAAAATGATAGTACACTTATAAAGTAGTAACCATATACTTCATTTATCATAAGTCATAAGGCCATACATAATTAATAGTAATGCTTAGCTAGTAATGAGTACACCCTCCCCTATTTTATATAATTTCAATCATTCTTTTCGGTAACGATTTATATAGTTTTTGGATTTTTTCGTTACTTAAATTGGTCCATTCCAATTTAATAGCCTTTTTTAATTCTTCAACCGTTTCGTATTGTTCCCCATTTTTGTACACTGCTTTCGAAAGCATACTCCAACAATTTTCAATAATGTTGATGTCTGGCGAACGTGCAGGCCACGGTAAAACAGATATATTTTCGGTCGCATAATATGTTTTGGCGAGTTTCGAAGAATGTATGGCTGCGTTATCTTGATGGAATATAAAACTATTGCCGGATATACGTAGTGCACACTTATTAATTTGATGTTTTATTAAATTCAAATAATATGCACTGTTCATTGTGTCTTTAATGAATTTGATTTCTGTGTTCCCATGGTAACCTATAGCGGCCCACACCACTACTCCACCACCACCCATTACTCGCCAATTTCTTGATAATTTTTCTTTGCGGGTATCGTGGAAGTAGTGACTAAACCCATCGGGACCGTCCAAATCAAATTTTTTTTCGTCAGAGAATATTACTTTACGCCACTTCTTCTTCCAGTGAATTCGCTCTTTGACAAATTGCAGACGCTGTTGCTTATGCTGCGGAGTTAATGCTGGTTTCTTTTTTATTTTCAGTTTCTTTATATGACTACATGACTGAAGAACACGACGTACACTGGAAATGCTCGTATTGACACCAGCCTTCTGCATAATTTGACTCGTTGTGAGCAGCGAATTCGAAGCTATGCGTAAAATATTCCGTTTCGCTCCTTCAGAAAGCGATGGTGGTCTTCCACTACTTTTCTTTTTGCCGTAATTATCCACATCCTTAACCGTTTTAGTGCCAGGAGTTTTTAAAAATCCGTGTCGGATTGTGCCATGAAGCGCGATAGCGCTTTTGTTAAAAATAAACCTTGGGACTCAATGTGTTAAAGAAAGACACCTAATTATTTAGGTTGTTTACGATTATTTGAAAGAAAATTTGTAATTACGAGAGGAAACTCTGACAGACTAGCGACAAAATACATTCTGAATCGAGCGTAATCGAATTGCCGATCGTGACCAAAAAAAGCGACACGGTTCACCACAGTACGCGAACAGCGCGATCGCGCTGCGTGGCACTAAAACGGTTAAGTAAATTAGATATCATTTTCCGACTTTTGCCAATTGCTTTTGAAATTTTTGATATGGATAAATTCTGCTTCTTTAATGCAAGAATCTGGTCTATTACAGATTTGCTTAATTTTGTTCCGCGTCCCATTCTCGTAGATTCTTAAAATGGATGCCGTCGCTGTATTATCGACGTGGCGACCTGCCCACGGCCACAGACCAGGTATAGAATAGACCTGACATTCCTTTGTCTTCAGTGTCACCGGTCTGAAGTACCGATATTCTGAAATAAGCACTGGTTTTCGAGCGCCCTCTCGAATTTTCGAGCGGTGGGTGCAGGAAACATAATGTGTTTCTAACATTGACACAGGTAAAGCTGCCGGTGTCACCGAGAAAAGTATAGAAGCTGTGTTATACAGGGTGTTCCACTAAATCGGTTCACCTCAAATATCTATTATTTCAAGTAAGAAGCGAAAATATTATTTATAAAAGTTGTTTGGTTGTACGAAACACAAAACACGGTGAAACGAGTTTCTTTACAGGCATAGATCAGATGTGGAGGTTAATTTTATTTTTTCAAATGGACTGTCAAATTCAATAGAATAGCGAATTCTGAGTATGAAAGTACTAAATTTCGTGCATTAATCCTAAAACTTATTGTTTCTGAGATATTCAGCATTGTCCATCCTATGATATTGATTATGAAATTTGAAGCTATGCTCAGTTCATTTCGGATAGCCGGCCGTTGAATGCGAAAATAATAAAATAAAACAATAAATACGAACGTGAAAGGTGGCTTTTTTACTCTTGAAAGTACATATAAACATGCCATGTAACGCGTGTGTAATAAACCAAATGAACGACACTTAATATAAATTCAAACATATTGATATATTTATTAAAACATGGTACAGAAATTAAACAAATAATTCAATTTATCACGCAGCAGAATATAATGAATATTCCAACCAGTTGAAACAATTTTTTGGAATTATTTGAAGCATTCGGAGAGTGCATATTACAGTGCTGTCTCTCAAATTGAATGCGTTTTCGGATTCTCTATACACGCGAAGCTATCCCCACTACTTCGTACGTAGTCGCCGCGCCGCCGAAGGGAGACTTTCATCGACCGCGCCGCGGCATCGGGTATCGGATGTCAAAGAGAAAGCCGAAGAAAGGTTCATAACCTTTCTCAATAGTGACACACCTGACACTCTGGCGGCGTGAACCGTCATACGAAACTGCTCCAATTTACTTACTCATAATCTTTTACTTGTCTCTAATCGTTTTAATAATGATTGTTATTATTATTCTACATAGTAATTTATAAGTACATATGTAATATACAGGATGTTCGGTTGGAAGTGTTGTTCCGAATTGCATTTAGACTTATTGAGCAGGAATCTTCAATTATTGATAACATGTGATAATCTTTAAATGTGCAGAGGCTGGTGACCTACGCAAATGTTTTTAAGGATTTAGTTTCAGCGTCGAAGATACAGCGAATTAAGTGCACATATGTAACTTACCTTTTTCTAATGATTAGTGGTTTTTGGAAGAAGGCTTCAACGACTCACGATTGGTCACCACGTTGGTGAAGTTGGTGTCCTGTAAAACGGTTGACATTTAATTTCATCGTTAATGGTGAATTAAATTAGTGCGCACTATTTATTCTTACTGCAAATTTGATTACACATATACCTTACCTTTCTCAAAGTATTTAATTTTCTGGCAAGGCTTCTGCCTCCAATATTTTTTTGAATGCCTCGCCCATTATTTGGACATGGGGTTTATTATTGCCCCAGTTCTTAATGAGGGTGTCTATCCAATGTAACTCCCTCAGTTTTCGTTCTTCAAGGCTTTCCGTGGCTTGATCAATCGGTAACTCTTGTGAAGTTTCTAACTCCGTTACTGCTTCTTCTTCTCGGTGCTGCTCTTCTTCCTCTTCTTCTTCATGCCGTTCGTCTCCTCCTTCTATTTCTTCTTCTATGTCTGCTTCCCCTTCTTGTTCCATAGTATCTATGTTTTCCACTTGATCCAATAATAAAAGGAAGTCGTTTACCAGTTCCTGATTAATTGGTTCGCCATTTATTGTTTGGATTAGTTCGCTTATTTCCGAATCTATTGTCGTGTTCAATACATCTTCCGAAGAATCCTCAGAGTCTTCTGTAAAAATTTTGTTCCACCCATTCCTAATATCATTGCTGGTGACATCTTCCCAGGCATCGCGAACTAAAAATATGCAATCTTTTATTGTGAATCCAGAATAGAATTAATTCCGGTCCACCCGGAAATGTCAATACGTGGCGCAACATTTTGTGTCTGTAACGTTTTTTAAATTTTGCAATAATCCCTTGATCCATCGGTTGTACAATTGATGTAGTATTTGGAGGCAGAAAAATAATTTCAAACTGTTCCTCTTCATCGTCTGTTTCAATTTTGTGGCCTTGACAATTATCAACCAGCAAAATTGTCTTCCCTTGATATTTATTCTCCAATTGATGCTGTTTGACACTTGATTTAAAGTGGTTCTCATACCAGTCGGCAAAAATTTGTCTATTGACCCAACCCTGCTTTTGGGACGTATAGACTACTGGCAACGTGCCACAATTTTTTATGGCTCTCGGATTCTGAAATTTATAAACAAATAGAAGTGGCAATTTGTGTGTTCCAGTCGCATTAGCACACAAGCCAATAGTGACGCGGTCTTTTTTCATTTTTTTGCCTGCAATTTTCTGTTTTCCACCATGGACCAAAGTTTTCGAAGGAATAGCCTTCCACATTAAACCACTTTCGTCCATGTTGTAAATATTGTGTCCCTCGATGCCTTCTTCCTCTACTTTCTTGGCAAAGTTAATTAAAAAACGTTCTGCACCTTCCTCATCTGCACTTCCTGCTTCCCCATGCACATGAAGTAGACGAATGTTGTGCCGTCTTTTAAATTTCGTCAGCCAGCCTCTACTTGCCGTAAACGACGACGTTCCACCAATTTCGTTGTAAAGCTCCATTGCCTTTTCCTGAAGCAGGAAGTCCGACAGTGGATCTCCTAACGTTCGTCTTTCAAGGAACCACTTATACAAACTGCTATCAAGGTCGTCATGTTTTGGTTTCCTCTGGTTTTTCCATTGTAATATTTGGGACCCCTGATCTGCAAAATTACGGATATTCGTTCCTTCGCTACGAATTCTCCGAACTGTGCTCTCATGAACACCATATTCTTGGGCCAAAAATTTAACCGAAGCACCAACTTCTAAATGTTCTAAAATGTCAGTTTTTTGTTTCAGAGACAAAAAGATTCTCTTTTTGTCAGTTTTGTTGGCTGCCATTGCCACTGACACGTCAATTCACTCACGCACCAGAGAAACACAAAGATATAAAAAAAATGTGTGTATTACACGATGTGCACCCGCGCCCGTAACACACACAACACAACACACGCGTCGACGTGTACCGAATACGCGCGAACGAACACGAAACGAGCGAACAAACCAAAAAAAAGTGTTCAGAACAGTTCCGCGATTCGTTGAGTTCTGACTCGACTTCCGGAGTCTGCTTCCTCTTCCGCTTCGCCCCCCTTCGATCCGTGAGTTGGGGGTGTCAACAGATTTCGAGTGCCGACGCAGAAATCGGTATTGATTCGTTGATCGACCTGAGGAGGGAGGATCCCAAAGTCACCTTGGCAGGGGTGGAACAACCCCTTCTTAGTCACTCAGTGACGGTGGTGGTGGAAAGTCCCCGGTCACCCTGTGACGGTGGTTGAGGAAACCTCTTTCTCCGGTCGAAGGCCGCGGAAATTGGGGAGGAAGAACGAACCTTGGAATAGCGTGGCTCGACGGGCCCGCGCGAGGGTTTTACAGATGTTTTATGGTCATATTGTCCCGCGAGTCGGCGGCGACCCTCGAAAGGTCCGAGTCAAGATTGACCCTGCGTACCGTTGCCGATTGCGAGGAATATGACCATCGACCGTTAATTGTTTAGAAAAAATCCACCGCTCGACGAAAGCTGAAGATTATTTACGACTTGATTTGCCAGATGCGAAGTTTTGGAAGCGACGCGACGATAATAAAAGTGAAAGTTCTAACGGAACTAAAATTTTCACATCTGGCAATCATAAAGATGAACGCTTGTCTTCGTCAAACGGAACAGCGAGTCAACGCAAACGAACGCGGGACACGCAAAAAACAATGCGCGACGCGATCAACGCGAATGCACCTTTGAAAACGAGCATAAACAAACGCGAACGGATGCGACAAACGCAATATATGCGAAAAAACGTAAACGCACACAAACGAACGCAAGATAATGACCGACGATCCCAGGTACCCCATTGCACGCGCAATTTAGGAGACCTCGGGATGCGCGAAGTCGAAAATCTCTGTACGCGCAATTTGAGAAATCTCGGGACGCGCGAGTTGGAATCTCTCTGTCGATCTTTTTCATGTCGATCTTGAAAACATGTTGAAAAGTATTTCATGAAAAGATACCTGTAGAAGATTGTAAATTTATCACTTTTTCATTACCCCAAAGTTTACATGAAATTTGAAACTATACCTTTAAGCGAACATTTACATGCTATTTATAATTTAATTATTATTTATGATAATTAGCAATAATTAATATTTGTTGATTAATTTAAATGTAAAATAATTATCAGGACTATCAAATACAGGTATATATGTAATAGGCAAGTAAAAGGGTGATATGCAGTGCGGTAGTAAATTGGAACATTTCATTCAGCAGTCGAACTTTAAAAGTGAGAGGGAATATCACATTCTGTCCTTCCAAAAACTGGTTTCGCCGAGCGACGAGCAAAAAATCCAGTTCTCGCTGCCCCATCCCCCTTGAGCTCTCGAGCGTGAATCAAAGGAAGCCGAATAGACTACTCGTCTCTCAAATTGCGTGCGCCCGGTCTCGACACACGCGGCTATAGAGAGATAGAACTGTATATCGAACTTGATGCAACTTTGTTTTCCAGCTACCTGTCTTGCCTCTTTTAACTATTTCGCACCTTCAAGGTGAAGGGTGACAGCAAGTCATAGTAGTGTAAGTGATAGGGATGCACCACTACAGTGGTTCGCGCTATGTCGGTGTGCCAGCCTTTCAATGGGACGGTTAAAGACCATCATCGACTCGAACCAGCGCGAGTGCAGCGAGCCTAAATTTTCTTATGTCGGGGGTCCCGTCTCAAGTCCTGAGGTCTCTTCTTCGAGAAACGATTCGCTATTCCTACTGACACGGGCGGACCGTCCCTCATGAGACTTTCCTATTTTTCGAGTACCTATACTTTCTCTCGCGTGGTCGGCGCTTGCACTATTTAAAGAGCAAACGAAAGGGGTACTTTTCATGTGTCATTTATTCATACTATAAAGAAACAATTGGAATGAAATCTCGGCAGCAAATAAAATTCATTACACATATGAGAACGAAATATTTGGTCAAAACAATAAGAGGAGGTTTTGTTTATCACACGCACACACTTTCACGTTCTCTCTCCTTCTCTCGTATCCATTTTTACTTTACAATCATGCAACTCGTTCTATTATTCGCCGCAATATTTAAACAGTAGTATGTACAACACAAGTGCCTTTCTTTCACCTTAGTTCCGCCGTTACATCAAAGTGAATCTGCTAATGTTAAAACGTCAAAACATTGAAGTAATAGAGTTAATAATATAAGAGTTAATAATATAATAAGTGCGACTTATGATGTAAGATTACGGGTTGAGGATCCCGTAATGAGCCCGTGACGGGCCGAAAAAAAGATAGGCTCAGGCGGGGATCGAATTAACCGTTCTTTTAGTAATCTTTGATTTCTGTGAAAGTATAATATAATGTAAAATATAATATAAAAATAATATAAAAATAATATTAACATAATATAATATAAAATATATATACTGTATATACAGAAATCAAAGATTATTAAAAGCATATCCGTATTTCGCTTATGTTTTCCCTAATTATATAGGGCAGGCCTTCCCAAGTAGGGGAAAACCACTCCTGAAACACATGTTTCGGTTCTCCTTCCAACGGTGCGCCTCCAGCTAAGGTGGGACGATTCCTACTACCCTCTCTCCGAGGAGACAGGAAGCATGTTGGGGCGCTTTAGGATGAAAGTACCAAATGTGTCAAGTTTTTATAGGAAATTTCATAATGACTTAAAAATAGTAGGAAAAATTAAAATTAAGACTAGCATTTCAAAATGACGTAAAGAGAATTAAAAAAAATTTATTACTTGACACGTTTGGTACTTTCACCCTAAAGGAGAACCGAAACATGTGTTTCAGGAGTGGTTTTCCCCTACTTGGGAAGACCTGATATAGAGTAACACGCGAAAGTTTTAATACCTCAATATATCGAGAATTACGCACACGATCAGTTTTAGTCGTTCTGGTCTCGAGTTCCATGCATTTCATGCTTTTAAATATGTATTGATACAGGCTCGCACTCATCTCTCCTTGTATTTAAAGCAGGGGTGGAACCAATTATTTTCCTAATCCACGTTAGAAAACAAGCAACTTTTGTTGGGAACATTTTTTCTTAAAACCATTCCAAACTATTTCTTGATGTCTAGATGCTAGAAGACAGGCAAAAGGTCAGAAGCTAAAATGGTTCCAAAATGAGAAGCGAAAATCACATTTAGTATCTTGACCTGCAGGAGTATCGTTTATACCACTTGGGTTTTCCCCAACCACTTACCCGCTGACCATCTACCCAGATTATGGTTGCCGCGACGCGACCCCCTCAACCATTCTTTGCGCGTTGCCTGACAACTGACTCCTGCCACAATCACACACCCCAAAAGTCAGTCACTCTTTTAAACAGTACTCGCTCCTACAGAACACACCTATCTGCTCATTCTCCACATGCATTGTACAATGTGTAGAACAATTATTGGTCGTTGCTCTTAGGGGGTGAATCTACACCTCTGGATCGGTGGACATTTGTAACAAAAGTGTCCGCGAAATTGTTTATAACATTGAAAATTAATGTTAAATTTTTTGGTAAACTGGTCGAAAAGCTACCTCCTCACCGATTTCAATGGCCCTCACATATGTTGTCGAAGTCATCATTCTGAACATTTCGTTTTAACCTTTTTGGCGGTTGGCTTTGGTTTACGAAATATTCGCAAAAAACTTTACTTAACACAAGAATTATTACCGAGTTTAACAAATGTTCTCCTCTGCGGTACCATCCTTTACGCGCCCCGGTCCTAATCTAAACCCAACCAATACTAATACCGTCAGCTATGAAACAGATTTCAATATATTATGCCGAAAGTTTTTCATATGTTTTTGATAACATATGTCAAGATCATTGAAATCGATGAAGAGGTAGCTTTTCGACAAATTTACCAATTTTCTTCTACATCAACGTATTCTGCGCGTTGGAAAGGAAAAATGTTTGAATGAAGCCATATGACGCAAAGGAACCTTTTGATCAGTAAAAATTGTTAAAGATTTCGGAACGACTTGATTGCGTAGAATTACACGTATACGTAGGCAGGGGCCCACCACTACTCTGCTGCTTGATATGAGACACACCATAAGATTACCATAATTTATTAATCATTTTTTAATTAGTTATTATAGGAAGTGTTCAAAACGATAAATGAAAGTGTATGTCTGTACACAGAGTATCCCGGGTATACAGTTGAAAAAAATTGAGAAAGTTGAAAAAGTTAATATAAAGTTATTATCAAAAAATCAAATTGAAAAACGATCTTTAGATAACAATTTCACCATGTATATTTTTATTCTGGTTCCAAATCCGACAATTCAGAGGAAGAAAGTGAACTGTCTGAGGTTACACTTAAATTATCATGAGACAGTAATGTCAAAACATCGAAAGGAAGTTTTTTTTACCCTTTTCTGGTATATCTAACAGTGTAATACATGGACCAGAGTGGAGTAGCAATCGGTGAAAGATATCCTGATTTGTCTTCTTTCTGGATGTCTTTTGACTAAAACTTCTCCTATAGAGTTTACACAGTTTGTGGGACGTTTCGAGAACTTCTTCCGTATAACATCAAATGGGTAAAATACAATTTTTTATAACAGATGGCCCGTGGATTAAGACTTTGTGAACAGTCGGCGGCATATGGTACCATAGGTACAATGATATGTACAGTTTGGCCGTATCCATACAATATTTCTCAAATGCGGAATAGTCAATAGCATAGCCACAGGATATCGTAATTAAAATAGTGTGAAATCTATGTATAAGTCTTTCATCGATTCCTATAGTTTAGATTTCAAAGGAGCAATAAAAAATAAAATCGAAAGATATATATACAGCAAGTAAAAGAACCAAATAATTTATACCTGTAATTTCGGCAGACTTAGAATTTTCTTCGAAAAATTTGCGAGCAGTATTGCCTTCATTTGACGAACCATAGCCGGGTTTCGGAAAATCGACCCTTAATGACATTTCAGCTAAAAATTTGTCTTGTATCATTTTTTGTCTTGCATGCATTATTGTTAGTGTCCCATCCTTTTTAGTTGCCTAATGTAAAAATTGTTAGTAAGACAAATATGCACTGAATAGCGACACAGTCTAGAAAGTTATTTTGTTTAAAATTATAATTTCAGATCACTAACCCGCCACTTTTTAAATTCTAATCTATAGGAAATATGTAACAGACAATCAAAAAAGTGGATATAAGAATGTGAAATCGGAAGGCTAAATTGCAGAGAAGATTGTCGTTCTTCCTTGTTTAGAATGCGTTCTAAATTGTTCATTTCTGATATCCTGGCTTCACAAATACTACAGCACATGCTGGAAGTCTTTGTTAGCACATTAACAATCTACAAAGACAATTGTATAATAACATTTGACATTTATAATATTCCAAAAATTCTTGATTTTCGAAAGTGTACTATTTTCACGTACAACTTTAAAATGAATCTTATCATTTCTATATATTGCATTTTCATTTATTAGAGACAGAACAAGGTATAAAAATTCTAATGAGATAAAAATGATTGAATACTTATTTTTCTTACTTTACTGTCAATCATGGTTAGATGAATTAGAAATGAATTTTTGCGATTAAATTCCGTGTACGGTTTCATTTCCGAGATTTGCTTGTCCATGATTTCTTTTTCTAACTTTATAACATCCTCAGATTCACGAATCCATTGTAACCGTATAGGTCTACAGAAACGGGTTGAACCTGGTTTCGAATTTCTCCATACAATTTCGTCTGTCTCATAATTCTTCAATCGTAATGGAACAATGCTTGTTAAGAAAAGGCTATGGTCATCTATGTTTTCTTCGGTCCATAATTGTTTGTAATTAGAATGACCGCTGCTACCATCGAAACCGTATTTACAGATTAATACATAATTTTCTTCTTGTACGGTTTCATTAGGTAGCTGTAGAGCTTGCAAAAGTCTCTGGCACGTATGATTTAATAGTGACTGCAATAAAATTTCGCACTTCTTTTCACTAACCATTATACCTGACGGATACGCTTCTTTTTTTGCTTTTAAAACCTTATTGTAACTTGGGTATAATTTGGAATTACGTAATTTCGATCTGCGGTACATCCTCAGATATTGTTCCTTGGTCATATTATCGCTAATTAAAAAGTTTAATGCTTCTTGGGGAGTGAATGGCATTTCAACGTTATTGTTACAAGATTTCCAACTATTGTAAATTGCACTTGCATGTTGTGGCAAGTTGCTATATACTTCTTTTACTAGTTTTGCTCCTGATTCGTTTCCTTCCGAACGTAAAGCCATAGAAGCAGCTACGGAAAGTGTATCAGCACTATATAAACTTCTTTTACTTTCCGTCTTTCGTCGTTTACTACGCTCACTACTTTCGGCAAACGGTACAGATTTCCTCCCCGGTGTCCCTAATATAGTATTAGCTATTACTTAACAAGTCATGAAAAACCATGTCTACATAAGAACGGTATGTTGTTTTAATATTCAATGTTTATATGAAGTTTAATAATCATATTTTTAAATTCTTTTATTGGAATTTATACATAATATTGTAAAACACTTACTTGAAGTATTTGAAATATTTTCAAAATCAAAAATTATTTCTTCATTCAGCCATGTTGAATTGGCCTCAATAAAATAATCATTCCTTCGACTACACTCATTCCATTTTTTTATGTACCGGTTGAAAAATTTCGAGTTTAGTGTCGATTTTATGGATTTAATTTGCAACGCATTGTTTGAACAACTGAATTTTTGTATCAAAAAATTAATAACTTCAAATTGTCTTGCAGTTTTTTGTCTTTCTGTACTATTATAGAGAATGTTATGCAACTCTAACTTCGTTATTCGATGCATAATGTATCTGCTTATAACAATATTATTTTGTATTCTGAGTACTATTATAATAATTTCATATATCACGTCAAACAAAAGAAAAGTACTTACGTGTGTGAGGATAATGCGTTACAGCATGTAAAAATTAAGAAAGAATTAACAAAATAAAGAATGTAATTCACAAATCAATTAACAGAAACAATTAGCAAAATAATGAACACAAACGCTTAATGCAAAATAATGAACAAAAACACTTAACAGAATATTTAATGCAATAGGAACTTCGCTTTCGATAATCACTCTCTGGATGCTCTCTATTAGCCTACTTAACGCTTTCTGAATCGTGTGTATTTAGCGTTTGTCCCATCTAGCCGATATGCTATTGTTTTTCGTTTCTATGCACTGCAACAACGTAAACAAACATTCTCTTCGTTTAGTTTTCGAAAAATGATCACGAAACAAAAGATATTTGCGAAATAAGGATTAATATATAAAATACGAAATATAATAATGACTGGTAGTTGTATTATTTGATTAGTGGTGTTAATGTTGCGAAAATCAATGGACCGTTTAATTATTTATTCGTTCAATAGGCGATAAATGGCATATTTTTAACTTAGAAAAATTGTTTTCATTAAACATTGACAATTAGAAAAAGTGGTATTTTGAAGTTGAAATACCAATTTTCGAAATTTTTATTAACATTTCCAGAGTAAAGAAAAGTAGAAAAAAATAATAATCTTGACTTCATTCTAGTACGGGCTATAGCAATATGTGTATTGAAGATACATACCAAATTTGAATGAAATCGGTTAAGAACCGCATCGCAAAATCGTGACACAGGCCCGGCTCAAGCCTTTTTTGCGCCCTAAGCGAACTTGTCAAATTGCGCCCTTTATTATGATACATTTATTTGAGATTATTTATGACTTTACTCTGCAAAATTAGGCGACTGCCTAGGGCGGAAAGTCGACAAGAGGTGCAAAATGATATTTTCATTACTGGTATTGTGGAAAATAAACTTTAAAATTAAATATTACAAGTTGTACTATAAGTGGATTAAACTACGAATACAAATTCAGAGTAAGCTCATCAATAATCTCAAATAAATGTATTATAATAAAAGGCGTAATTTGGCAAGCTCGCCTAGGGCGCAAAAAAGACTCGTGCCGTGCCTGGCTATCTGACCGTGGCGTGCATGCGTCGAGCAGTCACGATTCCATCTGAGTGCTCGCACCCGTCGCGCACGCTCGCCGCGCACGTAAAGCGTTCTATCTCACTCCCCCCTTCGGCCAGAAAGGAGCGAGAAACGAACACTCGGAATTAGGGATCTGTTCACGATAGGAGTTCAACGCCGGTCCCGACCAGCGAGCACATACGGAGACAATACTGTACACGGGTAAATGTACAAATATTTTGGACTGCTGCTATGCAAATTTAATGTTTATAATACATATTTTAATGGTAAAACATTTCACAAATGAATTCCTTCAATGAAACTTTGTGTGATACATTAAAAATGATAGAAATATCAAGACATTAAGGACCAAGAAATTAAGCCAACTTTGAAGGTTTATATAATAATAACTGATTACTGTATTTTAATTTTTCAAACAGTATTTGTTACATTGCAATGTATATAACAAATGTGACATAGTAGTTAAACGCTGTTTTATACTTTGAAAATTGCATTTTGGCCAGCTTTTTGGCGAAATAGACCACTGTGCGTCGAGCCCGTCGACATCGACAAAAGAACGAGACGATCGGCGGCCGACGAAGGCAGTCTCCTGCAGAGATGGGCAAATGTTATTTGAAATAAAAATTTCGTACACAAATTTTTATTTCAAATAATTGTTTGCCCATGCTTGGTCTCCTGTAGTCGCTCGCATAGGACGGTCGTGTCGAGCACTTTATATATTCCAAACCTTAAATATATACTTTTTGCATTCTAAATACCACACTCCTTTCCCCTCATATACTATTCAGTTTCCTGCATCAAATAAAAAACTTTCATATGAAACATTTTTTGCATTTTCAATAGGTAGAAAAATAATAGCGTGTGAAAAATAATATACGAACAAATCGGACATACTGTATAAACTTACTGAAACATCCGAACATCACTTCATATTAGTCAAATAACGTCAGTTAGTATATAGTTAAAACAAATGAATTTTTCTAATAGTTATGGAGGAGAATGAATTCCTTTTTCAAAAAATATGTGTCGAATATTTTTGGCTACTCTACAGACTTGCAAAATTGCACCAAACTCGGTGCGTGTGGGTTCGATATGTTCCTGTTAAATAATATGTATAGTACAGTAGAAGGATATTATTATTATTATTATTATTATTATTATTATTATTATTATTATATGTCTGTATTATATCATATAGACCATCGTTAATGTATGCGCAAACACATGATGAATGGGTGGGGTTCAGCAACAGATGCTCTTGAAAAACATTAAAGCACTCTTTTTACAAATTGCGTTATTGCAAGCGAATGAAATTTGTTTTGCGTTAAATAAACCGGAATAGGACTGCCAAGTTAAAAGGCGAATGTGATATCGTTTTATTTTCATCCTTCTTTCTCTTCCGTTGAACGGAGTATGTTCATAAGATGATTTTTAAATTGTTACTCTGACAGAAACATTTGTAAATCGCGGGCTTCGACTATCAAAAAATAACCTAGATATACCCGTGCTGAATTCTAATTCCTACCACGCGTAGCGTCGCAATCTGTTTCGAGATTTCGCCGGTAACGTTGTGTTGTGCCAAGGCGCCTGGGGTCGAGATTCTGGGTACGAATCTCGGGGTACTCCTGGGCGTCCTTCGCGATCGTTGTCCACGGGCTCCGGAAGTTCGGGTGATCATGCCGGGACGGGAGGATTCGGTTTAGAACCCGGAGGTAGGAGATCATTGCAGGTTAAAGAGTTGGAACTCACCGTAAGGTTAACAAGTTTATTCTGTCCCGATCTGGGTGACTAGGACTCTGTGTCTACTTTGGCATGGGTCTCGTATAAAGTCGGGTAATGTTCCCGTAACAAAGCTTTATCAAGTCTGAGCTCGCACGCTCGTACATCGTTCTTATACAATAATCGGGACGAAGCGGGGACCATCGGGGTCTCCGCCTTTGGCCTACTTTTGGGTGTTTCGCCATGTGCTGACGGGTCTCGGTGCGTTTCCGAGATCCCTTACGCGGTTGTGTCGGATTTCGGCCGTTCGATTGTGGCAATCGGAATGTATGGAGTGTCGACACGCTTAGGTGTCGGCTCGGGCACAACAGTTGCATGCGACACTAAAATGATAAGGGGGTCCTAGAACCACAGACCAGGTATAGAATAGACCTGACATTCCTTTGTCTTTTGTATCACTCGATTTTGGGGCTCTAGAGCCCTATTACCATTTCCGTGTCACATCCAACGTTAACGGCTAAGCATGAAATAAGAGTTCAGCGCTATAAGCGGTAGGAATGGAAGTTATAATAGTGGTGAAAATTTACAAAACCCTCGCGCGGGCCCGTCGAGCCACGCTATTCCAAGGTTCGTTCTTCCTCCCCAATTTCCGCGGCCTTCGACCGGAGAAAGAGGTTTCCTCAACCACCGTCACAGGGTGACCGGGGACTTTCCACCACCACCGTCACTGAGTGACTAAGAAGGGGTTGTTCCACCCCTGCCAAGGTGACTTTGGGATCCTCCCTCCTCAGGTCGATCAACGAATCAATACCGATTTCTGCGTCGGCACTCGAAATCTGTTGACACCCCCAACTCACGGATCGAAGGGGGGCGAAGCGGAAGAGGAAGCAGACTCCGGAAGTCGAGTCAGAACTCAACGAATCGCGGAACTGTTCTGAACACTTTTTTTTGGTTTGTTCGCTCGTTTCGTGTTCGTTCGCGCGTATTCGGTACACGTCGACGCGTGTGTTGTGTTGTGTGTGTTACGGGCGCGGGTGCACATCGTGTAATACACACATTTTTTTTATATCTTTGTGTTTCTCTGGTGCGTGAGTGAATTGACGTGTCAGTGGCAATGGCAGCCAACAAAACTGACAAAAAGAGAATCTTTTTGTCTCTGAAACAAAAAACTGACATTTTAGAACATTTAGAAGTTGGTGCTTCGGTTAAATTTTTGGCCCAAGAATATGGTGTTCATGAGAGCACAGTTCGGAGAATTCGTAGCGAAGGAACGAATATCCGTAATTTTGCAGATCAGGGGTCCCAAATATTACAATGGAAAAACCAGAGGAAACCAAAACATGACGACCTTGATAGCAGTTTGTATAAGTGGTTCCTTGAAAGACGAACGTTAGGAGATCCACTGTCGGACTTCCTGCTTCAGGAAAAGGCAATGGAGCTTTACAACGAAATTGGTGGAACGTCGTCGTTTACGGCAAGTAGAGGCTGGCTGACGAAATTTAAAAGACGGCACAACATTCGTCTACTTCATGTGCATGGGGAAGCAGGAAGTGCAGATGAGGAAGGTGCAGAACGTTTTTTAATTAACTTTGCCAAGAAAGTAGAGGAAGAAGGCATCGAGGGACACAATATTTACAACATGGACGAAAGTGGTTTAATGTGGAAGGCTATTCCTTCGAAAACTTTGGTCCATGGTGGAAAACAGAAAATTGCAGGCAAAAAAATGAAAAAAGACCGCGTCACTATTGGCTTGTGTGCTAATGCGACTGGAACACACAAATTGCCACTTCTATTTGTTTATAAATTTCAGAATCCGAGAGCCATAAAAAATTGTGGCACGTTGCCAGTAGTCTATACGTCCCAAAAGCAGGGTTGGGTCAATAGACAAATTTTTGCCGACTGGTATGAGAACCACTTTAAATCAAGTGTCAAACAGCATCAATTGGAGAATAAATATCAAGGGAAGACAATTTTGCTGGTTGATAATTGTCAAGGCCACAAAATTGAAACAGACGATGAAGAGGAACAGTTTGAAATTATTTTTCTGCCTCCAAATACTACATCAATTGTACAACCGATGGATCAAGGGATTATTGCAAAATTTAAAAAACGTTACAGACACAAAATGTTGCGCCACGTATTGACATTTCCGGGTGGACCGGAATTAATTCTATTCTGGATTCACAATAAAAGATTGCATATTTTTAGTTCGCGATGCCTGGGAAGATGTCACCAGCAATGATATTAGGAATGGGTGGAACAAAATTTTTACAAAAGACTCTGAGGATTCTTCGGAAGATGTATTGAACACGACAATAGATTCGGAAATAAGCGAACTAATCCAAACAATAAATGGCGAACCAATTAATCAGGAACTGGTAAACGACTTCCTTTTATTATTGGATCAAGTGGAAAACATAGATACTATGGAACAAGAAGGGGAAGCAGACATAGAAGAAGAAATAGAAGGAGGAGACGAACGGCATGAAGAAGAAGAGGAAGAAGAGCAGCACCGAGAAGAAGAAGCAGTAACGGAGTTAGAAACTTCACAAGAGTTACCGATTGATCAAGCCACGGAAAGCCTTGAAGAACGAAAACTGAGGGAGTTACATTGGATAGACACCCTCATTAAGAACTGGGGCAATAATAAACCCCATGTCCAAATAATGGGCAAGGCATTCAAAAAAATATTGGAGGCAGAAGCCTTGCCAGAAAATTAAATACTTTGAGAAAGGTAAGGTATATGTGTAATCAAATTTGCAGTAAGAATAAATAGTGCGCACTAATTTAATTCACCATTAACGATGAAATTAAATGTCAACCGTTTTACAGGACACCAACTTCACCAACGTGGTGACCAATCGTGAGTCGTTGAAGCCTTCTTCCAAAAACCACTAATCATTAGAAAAAGGTAAGTTACATATGTGCACTTAATTCGCTGTATCTTCGACGATGAAACTAAATCCTTAAAAACATTTGCGTAGGTCACCAGCCTCTGCACATTTAAAGATTATCACATGTTATCAATAATTGAAGATTCCTGCTCAATAAGTCTAAATGCAATTCGGAACAACACTTCCAACCGAACATCCTGTATATTACATATGTACTTATAAATTACTATGTAGAATAATAATAACAATCATTATTAAAACGATTAGAGACAAGTAAAAGATTATGAGTAAGTAAATTGGAGCAGTTTCGTATGACGGTTCACGCCGCCAGAGTGTCAGGTGTGTCACTATTGAGAAAGGTTATGAACCTTTCTTCGGCTTTCTCTTTGACATCCGATACCCGATGCCGCGGCGCGGTCGATGAAAGTCTCCCCTCGGCGGCGCGGCGACTACATACGAAGTAGTGGGGATAGCTTCGCGTGTATAGAGAATCCGAAAACGCGTACAATTTGAGAGACAGCATTGTAATATGCACTCTCCGAATGCTTCAAATAATTCCAAAAAATTGTTTCAACTGGTTGGAATATTCATTATATTCTGCTGCGTGATAAATTGAATTATTTGTTTAATTTCTGTACCATGTTTTAATAAATATATCATTATGTTTGAATTTATATTAAGTGTCGTTCATTTGGTTTATTACACACGCGTTACATGGCATGTTTATATGTACTTTGAAGAGTAAAAAAGCGACCTTTCACGTTTGTACGGAAAAGCAGCATGCTCACGCCATCTGTGAGCCCGCCTATAATTAGGCGATTAGTGACGACGGCCCGCTGACTCATGTGGAACAGCGATCACGGACCCCTCCCATCGACTCGCGATCGATGGGAGGGGGACCTCTTCCTTCCAGGAAATCGAGCGCGATTTCCTGGATCCTCTCTCTGTTCGCGACTCTGCTACGAATAACACGGTTTTCTTTGCTTATGCTACGCGCTTCCTTTTGCTCGCGATTCGCCTTCGCGACGATTCCCTATATGCTGGGTAACTTGCATCGCGCTTACTAGCTGCGTACTTACTAACGCTTGCTCCGACATAATTAAGGCTAAAACAGTTAAGCATTTTGGTGTAAATAGTGTATATATTTTCCTGTGACTTTGTACATAAATTCAAACTCTAACTATAACCTGGGCTCGTCAACTCTTAAATATAACTGTCCTCGTGCTCCTGTAATATTTGCTGATTTCTTGTGCTCCTTAATACGCTTATCGCTTCCTAGCGCCGATCCGTTATTAAGCTTTCTAACATTTTTGGTTCTTCGAGCTGGATTCGGTGTCTGTGAAACAGTTCGCGAGTGCTCGAACGTTCGTTAGTGCCGTCTAAGCGTCGCGCGTGACCTCCACACGTGCAAACAATGAGTCACCTCGTAACAAGTCAGCGCGACCTTAACGGTCGAATCACTCGGGCGTTCGACAATTTGAAAAAGCTAGGGACGAACAATATTACAAAGAGCAACGTGATCTCTAGACTAGAGACTCTCCGAAGGAACTGGGCGAAATACGAGCTGCAACATGACCAGCTTCTCGCGTTGGCGGCCTCGGACTTAGCCTTTGCAGGCAACGCCTACTTCCAAGAGAAGGCTTTGACGCCTGCAGCCATAGAGGAGGTCTTCACCATGCAAGAGGCCCTCCTCATGGACAAAATAGAAGACCTGACGAAATTGGAAAGGGCTGCCGCCCTAGCCGTCGAGCGCCTGTCCGTGGAGGAAAGTGGGCCCGCTGCGGGAGTTGGAACCGTTTGCTCCAAGGCCTCTCTGCCGCGAATACCCTTGCCGACCTTCGACGGTAAACACAAGGATTGGTCGTCGTTTCAAGGGCTCTTTCGGTCCCTAGTGGTCAAAGACACGACATTAACGGATGCCGAACGGCTACACCACCTACGAGGTGCCCTTACCGGTGATGCTGCTCTGCTCCTTCGCAATATGCCTGAGAGGGAGGAGAATTTCGAGGCTTCGTGGGAACTGCTACAGGATCGCTACGATAATCAACGCCTGATGGTCAAGGCCCAGATGAACACTATCTTCGCCCTACCTTCCATTCCACGCGAGTCGGGGCCCGAGCTTAAGCGTGTCTTCTACACCATATGCGACTCCGTCAAGGCCCTTGCCGCCATGAAACGGCCATTCGACGCCAGTGGCGACTGGCTCGTCCATCTAATCGTGGAACGCATGGATCCACAGTCCAGACGCGAGTGGGAGACTCTCATCGGGAAGACGAAGCTGCCGCCTACCTTCGACGAACTTCAAGGCTTTCTGGAAGAACGCGTCAACACCCTGGAGGCCTTGGAGGAACAACGGAAAGGAAGCGAGAGCCGAAACACGAAGCCAGCTACAACACAAAAAACGACAAAGGTTCATCAGGTGAGCCAAACTAAGCGCTCATCTGAACCGTGCAGCATCTGCAAGGCTAATCACTTTATACTGTACTGTCAATTGTATAAGGCCAAGACAGCTCCCGAGCGCCGAGCGGCGCTGCAGGTCGCGAACCTGTGCTATAATTGCTTCGGAAGACACCAAGTTCACGACTGCCAATCGGAGAAGAGGTGCCAGCGATGCGACGGGAGGCACCACACTACGATCCATGAAGACAGCGCGGGTGCCCGCGAGGTCGCTGCTAATACCTCCAGTTGCGAGTCGAGCATCTTACCTGCTGTGCTATTGGCCACTGCACGCGTCAAGCTCCTACAACCCGGCTGCGCGCCCCGAATAGTGCGTGCTCTCGTTGACCAAGGCAGCGAAGTGCCCCTCATCACCGAGGCGGTGGTTCAGCAGCTACGTCTGCCACGACGATCCGCCAATATTCGTCTCGTTGGCGTCGGGAACCAACCACCTGAGCGGATAAAGGGTAGTGTAACGTTAGAATTCTCTCCTCACTTTAGCTCCCCAGAGAGACACGTGATCTCCGCGCTGGTGCTGCCTCGGATAACAGCGTATCAGCCACGCATCGCACGCCGAGCATCGACCTGGAGCCATCTCGCTGACCTCAAGCTGGCGGACCCCAGCTTCGACTCCGACGGGCCGATTGAAATGCTGCTGGGCGCCGACGCTGTCGCCCTCGTCCTGCTTCACGGCATAGCCAGAGGTCGTACAGGGAAGCCCATAGCGCAGAACACCACTCTGGGCTGGATCGTTTCCGGACCAGCCACGTCGGAAACGGAACGCGAGACAGCTGATAGTCGCGAGTGATCGTCCCTCCAATGCACCGCCGCCGAGGAGCTCTTGCCACTGGTGCGCCGCTTCTGGGAACAAGAAGAAATGGTGGTCTCAAATGCCTATACCCCGGAAGAGCAAGCCTGCGAAGACCACTACCGGGCGACTCACCAGCGATTGCCTTCCGGCCGCTATATGGTTCGGCTGCCATTCCGGGACATGCTGGAGCTCGGCGAGTCGCGTCACGGTGCCCGACGCATGCTGTAGAGAATGGAAGCCAAGTTCAGCAGGGAACCTGCGTTCGCTCATGCCTATCAGGCCTTTATGCGTGAGTATAGAGAACTTGCTCACATGTCTATAGTGCAGGGTGATCGCTCAGGACCATCGTACTACCTACCTCATCACGGAGTCCTGAAGGAGAGCAGCACGACCACCAAGTTGCGGGTGGTATTCAACGGCTCTCACGTAACGACGTCGGGGCGATCCTTGAACGACACGCTGATGGTGGGGCCGAATCTGCTGCCGAGCCTCCACCAACTGCTACTCCGGTGGCGTCTCTTCCGTGTCTGCCTCACTGCCGACATAGAGAAAATGTATCGTCAGATCTTGCTCCATCCGGACGATCGCCGATACCAACGGATCCTATGGAGGGCGAAAGAAGACAACGCCATAAGTGATTACGACCTCAACACTGTCACCTATGGTCTAGCCTGTGCCCCATACCTTGCAATCCGCACACTACGGCAACTGGCCGCGGACGAGCAACCACGTCATCCTCGAGCAGCGGCCCTTCTGCAACGCGACGTCCATATGGACGACGTCGTGACCGGTGCCGACTCTGTACAGGAAGCCCTGGAACTACAGGTCGAACTACGCCAACTCTGCAAGGCGGGCGGTTTCAACCTGCGGAAATGGGCATCCAATGAACCGTCTCTGATGGAGCAAGTACCTGGCGGTGACACCATTCCGGAGTTCAAATGGCAGAGCGGCGAGACACACACAGCATTGGGGGTCCACTGGAGCCTGGCCGACGACTGCTTCCGGGTTCAAGTGCTGCCTACATCCACGGACGGCGGCATAACCCGGCGCTTGGTTCTATCGACGATTGCTAAGATATTCGATCCCCTGGGTTTGGTGTCCCCAGTTACAATTAATGCCAAAATATTCATGCAGTCTCTCTGGTTACTCAAATTAGATTGAGACTCACCGCTGCCGCCGACTGAGGCCGACTATTGGACGCAATTCCTCGATGAGCTGGCAGACTTAAACCGCGTCGCTGTTCACCGCTGGCTCGGAGTACGACAGGCCCCTAAACTTTAGGAGCTGCATGGGTTCGCGGACGCCTCAGAGCGGGCCTATGCTGCCGTCATATATCTTCGAGTCGCTGGTCACGATGGCACCTTCCGGACCCAGCTAGTCACGGCGAAGACCAAGGTGGCACCGTTGAAACGGATCACGCTACCCCGACTTGAACTGTGTGCGGCCGCCCTATTGACGAAGCTAGCCGCCCTCACCTGCGAGAGTTTGGGCTTGAGTGGGACTGCAGTTCACTTGTGGAGCGACTCCACTGTCACACTGGCCTGGATCCAAGGTCATCCCGCGCGCTTGCAGATTTACGTGGCCAACAGGGTGTCCGAGATACAACGCACGTTGCCTGAGGCCAAATGGCACCACGTCTCCAGCAAGGACAACCCGGCGGACTGTGCCTCCCGAGGCCTGCCACCAAGCCAGCTATCGAGTTTTGCACTCTGGTGGACAGGGCCGGAGTGACTGACGTCACCGAGTGTCTGGGGCTACGCGGATCCGCTGCCTGTAACTCCAACTGACCTGGAGGCCCGGACGACCATCAACGTGGCGGCTGGTGAACCTGCACCGGGCGAGACATTATTGCAACGTTACTCCAACCTTACTTTGCTCCTTAGAACCACCGCCTGGTGTCGGCGATGGCTGCGGAGGAATCGGACCAGCTCGAGAGGAATCTACCTGCTACCAGCCGAGGTAGAAGCCGCCTTGACCTGCTGGCTCCACCTCATCCAGCATCAGGAGTATGCCCCGGAGATCCAGCAGCTGCAGAAGGGACAACCACTACCGAGCCGCAGCCGACTGCTGCGACTTTACATAGACGACCACGGCCTCCTGCGTGTCGGGGGTCGTCTACGGCACGCCGCATTACCCTTGGACGCCCGACATCAGATCCTGCTACCCAGAGCCAACCGTTTGACAGAGCTGCTGGTGGACGAGGCCCACCGCAGAACACTACACGGAGGAACACAACTGACCTTGGCCACCTTGCGTCAACGGTACTGGATTCCTCATGGTCGACAGCGGGTCAAGGCCATCCTCCATCGCTGCCTCACTTGCCTTCGCTGGCGCGCTGCAACAGGACAGCAATTAATGGGGGACCTACCAGCCGTCCGGGTAACGCCGGCCCGGCCCTTTCTGCACGTGGGAGTGGACTACGCAGGGCCAGTTACACTCGTGATGTCACGCGGCCGAGGTCAACGCACTCTGAAGGGCTATGTGGCGTTGTTTGTATGTATGAGCACGCGCGCGGTCCACTTAGAGCTCGTTTCCGATTGCAGTACGGAGGCCTTCCTCGCCGCTCTGCGGCGTTTCACGTCTCGGCGAGGCTGCTGTGCTGTTATCCAGAGCGACATAGGCACAAACTTCGTGGGCGCTGCCAGGGAACTACGGGAGATGCTGGTTCGCCGCGACACCCGACACGAGGTGATCCACTCCGCCTTGCTGAGGGACGGTATCGAGTGGCGCTTCAATCCGCCGGCGGCTCCTCACTTCGGAGTATTATGGGAGGCCGCAGTGAAGTCCAGCAAATATCACCTTCGGCGGGTGATCGGAGAGCAGCACCTCACGTACGAGGAATTGTCGACCCTGCTGTCCCAGATCGAGGCTTGCCTGAATTCCTGGCCCTTACAGGGGATGAGCGATGACCCTGGCGACTTGACCACACTCACACCAGGACACTTCTTGATCGGGGACGCTCTGCTCAGCGTGCCCGATCCCCGAGTGGACAACGTCCCCACGTCTCGGCTGTCTCGGTGGCACCTCCTGCAACAGCTACGGTTGCAATTTTGGAGGCGTTGGTCCTCCGAATACTTACAGTCCCTGCAGGCTCGAAACAAGTGGACCCATCAGCACCCGCAGCCACAGATCGGCGACTTGTGCCTTCTAAAATCTGAATTGACGCCACCTACCCGGTGGCCGCTAGCCAGAATCACTCGGCTTCACACTGGTGCCGATGGGTTAACGCGCGTGGTCACCGTCCAAAACTGCGCGTTCCGAATTTGTGCGACCAGTGTGTAAATTCGTCTTCTTGCCGCCTGCACAGGTACCGGAACGCACACCTTCACTTCCTGCCTCGACGACACACTAACTCGCTCCACCTGAGTTGCCAGACGCCTCCACATGAGTCCAGCGGCGCCACCGCCTAGAAATCTGATCACGCAAAACCAACCGCCCAATCGCCTGCTCAGCTTCGGACGCGACAAATTCGTCGGTCGACGAAGGCGGGCGGGAAATGTACGGAAAAGCAGCATGCTCACGCCATCTGTGAGAGCCCGCCTATAATTAGGCGATTAGTGACGACGGCCCGCTGACTCATGTGGAGCAGCGATCACGGACCCCTCCCATCGACTCGCGATCGATGGGAGGGGGACCTCTTCCTTCCAGGAAATCGAGCGCAATTTCCTGGATCCTCTCTCTGTTCGCGACTCTGCTACGAATAACACATTTTTCTTTGCTTATGCTACGCGCTTCCTTTTGCTCGCGATTCGCCTTCGCGACGATTCCCCATCTGCTGGGTAACTTGCTTCGCGCTTACTAGCTGCGTACTTACTAACGCTTGCTCCGACATAATTAAGGCTAAAACAGTTAAGCATTTTGGTGTAAATAGTGTATATATTTTCCTGTGACTTTGTACATAAATTCAAACTCTAACTATAACCTGGGCTCGTCAACTCTTAAATATAACTGTCCTCGTGCTCCTGTAATAATTGCTGATTTCTTGTGCGGCTTAATACGCTTATCGCTTCCTAGCGCCGATCCGTTATTAAGCTTTCTAACAACGTTCGTATTTATTGTTTTGTTTTATTATTTTCGCATTCAACGGCCGGCTATCCGAAATGAACTGAGCATAGCTTCAAATTTCATCATTAATATCATAGGATGGACAATGCTGAATATCTCAGAAACAATAAGTTTTAGGATTAATGCACGAAATTTAGTACTTTCATACTCAGAATTCGCTATTCTATTGAATTTGACAGTCCATTTGAAAAAATAAAATTAACCTCCACATCTGATCTATGCCTGCAAAGAAACTAGTTTCACCGTGTTTTGTGTTTCGTACAACCAGACAACTTTTATAAATAATATTTTCGCTTCTTACTTGAAATAATAGATATTTGAGGTGAACCGATTTAGTGGAACACCCTGTATAACACAGCTTCTATACTTTTCTCGGTGATACCGGCAGCTTTACCTGTGTCAATGTTAGAAACACATTATGTTTCCCGCACCCACCGCTCGAAAATTCGAGAGGGCGCTCGAAAACCAGGGCTTATTTCAGAATATCGGTACTTCAGACCGGTGACACTGAAGACAAAGGAATGTCAGGTCTATTCTATACCTGGTCTGTGCTAGGACCCCCCAAACTGGGGACAGAAAAATACATTGGTTGATAGGTCTATTCTACACCTCGTCTGTGGTATGGGGCTGTCGCTGTTTTATCGCCGTTGCGGTTCGCCGACGGCACTGGGCTATCATTTCGCCCTTGGTATTCATGAGTTTTTCCTTGTTGTACACAAAACCTAGTGATCTTACGACTCTTTTCCAGTGATCCGCATATCCTGAGCTCGTAATTTCTCCGTATTATTCGTCACAAATATAAAATTGTTCATCCGTCATTAAGAAATTAAAGATAGCACATATGTGCTATATTTTTGACTGGGAGTGTACGGTATCTGCCACGTGACTTTTACTGCGGTCGTTGCTGCACGAATACGTAATATCGTGTTCGCGACCCCCTGCGTCCAACGGATTGATGTCTTGATCACCTCTAGCCAATGGTTTTGTCAGATGAATTCCTGGACCACAAAACTGGTATCCCGGGATATGTAGTTCGATATATAGCGCGTTTATCGCCAGATTTAACAATTCACAACCTTTCTTTACTCTTGTCGATGACATTCGCTACAGTTTTTAATCAATGGTGCTGGACCGTCGATATGCGTTCGCTACCGAGGGTGATTATAATATTCCAGACATCGACGATACTGCTGAATCTCGGAGTCGGCTTTTATATGCGCGGGGAGTCTGTCCCACAACTGATAAATGTGTCTGCCAAACTCTCGCAGTAGAATAATCTTTGGTATATCTTTCAACTGTTCAGAGGTTAAGTCTCGAATATCACAATTATCCGACAGGACCAGAAGCATTTTGAACACTGAGCTGTTTTGCTTCGGCGCGGACCTATAAATAGAACGCGTCACCGCTTCGATGTATCAAAATCATTTTTTTCACAGTTCGCAGCGAGGATGCGATTCGTGCGACAACCTGTGACGATACGCGTAACAAATTTTGACGATAAATCGCAAATGATGTCCTCGAAAACAAGACACAAACATGGTAGCATGCTACCAAACACTATACGCTGCCTCATTTGCGGCCCATCAAATTGTGGAAAGACCAACGTGTTGGTGAGCTTGTTGGAAAGTCCACACGGTGTCCGCTTCGAGAACGTGTACGTGTATTCCAAGTCGTTGCAACAGCCGAAATATCAGTATTTGTGTATATCATACTATGTGTATACTTTGGCAATAGTGGAACGATGCTTGGGAAAAAGGCTTTCGATATAGACAAGGATGATAATATAATCATAGATGGTGTAAAATATGGAGGAACACCTGGCCTTTACGAACTGATTTTCAAGAGAATTCTCGACGATGCCCTGTACACCGACGCCGATAAACAAAAATACAAAAGTATACTGCTGGCGACGAACGCCCAGAGACGCGGTCATGGTGTTAAAAAGCCCATACTGGACAACAAGCGATACAAGAACAAACATGTAATTGCACCACTAGTCCCTCGCGTGTCAAAGAATAAAGCAGGGAAAGGTGTAACGATGCCACGAGTCATGGTGGTAAACGATAACAAGATCGATTACGTGCACTGGGATGATCCCAACGAGCTGGTGGATCGATTGCGTTTGCTTGAAGCATCGTTTCAGGCGTGTAACAACTTGCACGACCATGAAAGTTTGTCGATTATCGAGGAACTCCGTGAGGTAGACCTCATTATATAAATTAAACCGCACACCGATGATGTGCACTGTATGCATCGAGATGCCGATCAACAAATTTGGAGTTTCGCTCGAGAAGAGTGGAGCAGCTAGAATGGACTACTACAAATGGAGCGGTTTGCTTCGAAATTATGTGCGAGATAACGCTTATTGTGTGGCCGGTGCCGACTTTGATGCAAAATCACGCAAGATACGACGCGTGGCGCAACCCACGGCCGACAGCGATGCCGTCAATAAACTATACATGGAACAGAGCATTAAACTTTTGAGAGAACAGCAGGAAGAATTAGAGAGGAAGCTGGTCGTGTTTCAGAGAGGTATGCTGACGTTGCAAAACAACGATCAAAAGATATCGCAGAGATAGCGCTGCAAAGGAGAATCATGCGAGACGGTTGAATTAGTCAAGAATTTCCTCGGGCTGATGGAGAGCAAATAATGCACGTACATGATAATTACCGCATCATTCATGTCAAAGACACATCTGCGATTAAACATGCAACCATTATCTAAATTCAAGGGTAAGGAAAACCATGGCCACAAGAAGCAACAACTTGTTGAGGAATTGCATGCTCCAGCTCGAAGACACTTCCCATGGAGGCATGTCATAGTGCATGGATACGACGATCTGTGGCAAGCTGACGTTGTAGAAATGCGTCTATACTTGCGATTCAACCAAGGTCACCACTATATACTCGCCGTCATCGAGGTACTGAGCAAGTATGCATGGGCGTTGCCGCTCAAGACTAAAAGTGGCGTTGAGGTGATTAAAGCGTTTGCAAAGATATTTAAAGATCGATATCCGAAAAATTTGCAAACCGATCAAGGAAAAGAATTTTACAACACCGATGTGCAGAAACTCTTGACAAAGCATAATATTAATTATTATTCGACGTATTCGGTGATGAAATCTTCCGTCGTAGAACGTTTCAATCGAACTTTGAAGAACAATATGTGGAAACGGTTTACGCCCAATGGAACCTACAGATGGATCGATTCGCTACCGCGTCTTCTCGCAGAGTATAACGCGCGAAAACATAGAACCATCAGAATGCGTCCTTGCGATGTTACCCCTACGATCGCCGACAAGCTGCTAGCCACCGTATACAGCAACATAAAGATCGCTGCTTCAGCGAGGTTCAAGTTGGGCGAGTTTGTGCGCGTGAACAAATTTAAAACCATCTTCGATAAAGGCTATACGCCGAATTGGACAACGGAGGTGTTCAAGATAGCCAAAGTACAGGCAACTAATCCCGCGACGTATCTGCTCGTCGATTCCTGAGGAAAACCTGTTGCCGGAGGATTCTATAAACACGAGCTGCAACGCGTCACCGATCCTGATGTGTATCTAGTGGAAAAAGTATTGCGTTTGAAGGGGGATAAGGTATACGTCAAGTGGTTGGGGTTTGATAAATCACACAATTCTTGGATAAATAAAAATAATGTGTTGTAACATAATAATACATGATTCAATAAAAATTCAATGATATATACATGTGTGAACAATCTTTTTTTTTTTATACAATAATTCCACCATTTGTATGGAGGAGTTAATAAATACAATAATTTCTATTTTACATCGGTATCGAACGGCTTTGATCGGGTATCGAACGGTTTTGATCAGGTATCGAACGGGTTTGATCGGGTATTGAACGGGTTTGATCAGGTATCGAACGGGTATCGAACGGCTTTGATCGGGTATCGAACGGCTTTGATCGGGTATCGAACGGGTATTGAACATGAATCATACCACTCTGAACGTGAATCGAACATGAATCATACCGCTTCTGCATAACTATCGTCTTAATCTAGCGTACATTACATGCAGGAGGTTGGGAGGGTGAAGAAAAAACATTTATACATTAAAAAAATTGATTTTATTTTATTTAAGCATTTCTCTCTGGCGTTTAGACCACCAGTTGAATATTTTAAATACATTTTGCATAGCACAGTGCTTTGCGTGTCTGCCACATCGCAGAGTATTAATTACATTTAGCTTATTTAGAGATTTGATATCCTCGTAGTCAATGTCCAGCGTCTCAATGACCACGTCCGCTCTGGTATTTTCATCGAGGAAATTCGCAACCCAGTCGCGTTTCTGCAACCCTTTAACGTATACGATATGGGATGTATCATCTTCTTCGTCGATCGCATCAGCTACAGCTTTCGTAATTAGCTGTTTAGCGATACAGTACGGAACGTCTCCATCGTCCCACCGTAGTCCATGATGTTTTGATTTGAATGCTTGATTTGTCAGATTTCGTAAGAAGATATTGTGGCATCGAACTCCCAAAAATATAGTGCGAGAGAATTGTTCCCATTCGTAGGACAGCCACTTCCTTGACGACAAATCTTCCATCGACGATGAACCCTTGCAGGTCAACAAATGTTGGTACGACCATTATCGATACGATTTAGAGGTCCGCTCGCTTCCAAGACAGTCGGGAGAATGCAGTCCTTCTCGTAAAGCATCTCGATTTTCACGATGAAATATTTGTATGAATTTGACACAGGAGAGGGCGGGGCAATTTAATTGATTTTGCGCACCACGTTTGTCAGCGGATTGTATTCAACCACACGATCGTGTAGAATCAGACAGTAGGCCGTAGTATTTGCAGGCACATTCTCTTTACACTCGAATTCTATGCGCACGTCCACGGTGCCATTCTTGATCGACTCATTTTGTCGCGAGCAATCAATCACCACGAGGGGACCAAATTGTAAAAATTCGGCCACGGTGAATAATGCCTCGTTGCAACTATGTCCATAATACGATTTACGGAATTGCGTATACATGTGATACAAGATGGCATGCTTATTCTTGTCAAAGTCCAAGTTCAGGTCATCGTATGGATAAAATTCCGAGTTGAGAAAAAGTTTTACATTGGCCAATTTGCAGTTGTTGAACTTAGTAACATCTTCGCTCATCACATTCTTTCGATCAGTCTGTAGAACAAGGATAATAACTCGCGGCTTCTCCAGCTGTGCGGATGCCTTCACGGCCCACGAATGCTTGGTCGTGCTCTGTAAGAGAGGATACTCGTACAGATCCCACGAGTGAAAACAAATTCTCAGGTTTTTTCCACTTTCCAAAGCACGTAGCAACGATAGCTTATTAACGTCGTTCAGCGTCACATGAGGCAACCGCCATTGCACTTTAAGTAATTCAATTTCTGGTTCCAACATCGGCGATCCTATTAGAGAATTGTTGTCGTTGCGCGATCGTATTAAAATCAATTCGTGACGCGCATTAATAATCATGCGTTTGTAGTCCTCGCAAAATCCCAGCAAATATTTAAGCGAGATGCAAAAATTGAAATGATTTTTCACTATTAGCCCATCGCGTCGTTTCAAGCCCCATCCGGCATTCTCCATACTTTTGTCTTCGCCAGATGTCAGCGATACATAGTTTTTAAGCGTGCTAGTTATTCCAACGTTTCTGTTGCGATCAATCTCCACGCCATTCAGCTCGTATCGAATCTCATCGAATAAGAACGCCACGCAATTATTTCCCAACGTCACCGTTAATGTATCGCTTGGCTTGTTTATCTTCAATTTCCCCTCCAAGTAGAGGAAACTTTCACACGGCAATGTGTATAAATCCTTCTGCTGTATGGGTATTCTTATCTCATCGCTGTATCCAAACGTCGTGTTGACGTATGGGTTGTATGTGTGAGTCTAGAGCTTGACGATGCGATCGTCGAACGTCGGCTTCCCTCCAATGCTCAGAATGTCCACCATTTTTTTTTCAACTTAAATGCGCACAAGGAATCCCAATGATTTCAAAAATGCAATGTTCGCAGAACTGAGCCTTTTCTTTTTAGTGTAATCAGAGCTGTTGTTGTTGTTGTTGTTGTTGTTGTTGTTGTTGCAAACAGTTTCACTTGGAAGAAACGAGTTTCTGGAGTCGTTCAACACAAGCATCTCTTTCGGTCACGCCACACGTATTATCGTCGTCGCCGTCGTACGTGCAATCTGATGGTAATCTCTTCACCTCGAAAATCGAGCAACCGTCCGTCTTGATCCACAACGCGTATCGTTAGATCCGTAATGACCCGTGCGGTGATTGGAAGGTAAATGATCTGCGCGGGCGTTTCCGATATCTTATATCCTGGTGGGACTCTCGGAGAAAATTCATGTATCGTATGTACGCGCTTCCCATTGTTGTACGCGCCAGCGGTCACGCTGCATTCTATGCGAATAATGTTCACGTTCGTGATATTAATTGGATCGTCCGATTCATACCACCGTCCAGGTTCTAATACCCGATTCGTTGAGAATCCCAGTAGCGATCCAATGTTATTGGGTTTCGTAAAGTCTATGGCGAACGAGCAGTACAGCTCGCTTTTCATGGTGTTGTTGTTGAGACGCAACACTATTGGATACACATCGTTGTCACCGTCATCGATGCCGCCGAAATTTTGAGGATACCGCTCGAGTAATCGCTGCTTCAAATACTTGGCAATGGCGTCTAGTTCGTAGGAGCCGTGGGGAATCGTAATGTATTCATGCGTGGTGTCGATGCTATTGTTGATGTCATAGTTTGCGGTGAAGTAGGATTTATCGTTGCTCGAGTCGATGTTCGGTATTGTATGATAAGTTTCAAAGGTTGCTAGACCAAGCTCCTAATCATCGTCGCTCAAATCTATGGGTGGAAAGTAGCTTACCGCGAGGGTGCTACTCTTGCCGGTTAGAGTGAATGTTAACGACATATTCCGAGCTGTACGACTCGACTAGTACTGAATCAGAGTGGTGGAAGTCAATCCTTAAATTTGGTGCCAATCGTTTGTAGAAAGCGTCGACATAGTTGTCCACAATTGCTCTGTTCGTACTTCTGATAAGCCATTCGATTGTATTCGATTTTCACAGCATCTTTATCCATATATTGTACCAATTCCTTAGGCGGTCGAAGATTCCCAAAACTGTCAAAATATATAGCTCGACACCCTCTCTTCGCATACGCTACCCAATGAGTCCCCGGCCCCTCGACATTGTCCAAATTTACGATACCGCTCTCGTTTTGACGTGCTCCTCCGGCAGGTAGTGCATTGCGCACGAAAACACCTCTAAAGAATGGAATACGCATACGTTTTGCAAACTCCTCCAATTGCGCGTCGGTAGTTACGCCGACAGGCATTTTTATTTTCTTTTCGGTGTTTTTTTTTTCGTTTTGATATTCCCTGTCCGCGCTTGTATGGTGCGAGATAAAGTCCACGACCTTCCATGGAGCGATTATGGCGTTGCATTTCCTGCAGCTGATGTTGCGCCGCCTTATTACCGTTTACCGCCTTAGCAATCCCCGCCGCTCCACCAGCTAACGATCCGAGAACACCTAGCAGCGGAAGAAGTGGTAATATACCACCCCGTTTTGCTATCGGAAGAATCCGCTTTTTCAGTGCTCTCTTTGGAATCCTTTTGCACAATTTTGCTTTCATCCCCATTCCGATTTTCGTCTTGGCCTTCATAGCTGCCCAAATAACTGTAGCAGCACCTCTTTCGCCCAGAGTCGTGTCTCGCGCAACGATGCGTTTTCGCGCTTTGTCAGCGAGTACGTTATCTGCCGCATGCCTTTCGCCGAGGTGGTTACTGCGCGAATACGCAATATCGTGTTCGCGACACGCTGCGTCCAACGGATTGATGCCTTGATCACCTCTAGCCAATCGTTTTGCTAGATGTGTTCCTGGGCCGCAAAACTGGTATCCCGGGATATGTAATTCGATAGGTAGCGCGTTTATCGCCCGATTTAACAAACCACTGCCTTTCTTTACTCCCGTTGGCGACATTCGCCACAGTTTTTAATCAATGGTGCCGGACCGTCGATATGCGTTCGCTGCCAAGGGCGATTATAATGTTCCAGACACCGACGATACTGCTGAACCTCAGAATCAGCTTTTATATTCTCGGGGAGTCTGTCCCACAACTGATCAATGTGTCTGCCAAACTCTCGCAGTAGAATAATCTTTGGTATATATTTCAACTGCTCAGAGGTTAAGTCTCGAATATCACAATTATCCGACAGGATCAGAAGCACTTTGAATACTGAGCTGTTTTGCTTCAGCGTGGACCTATAAATAGGGCGCGTCGCCGCTTCGACGTATCAAAATCATTTTTCACAGTTCGCAGCGAGGATGCGATTCGTGCGACAGCCTGTGACGATACGCGTGACAAATTTTGACGATAAATCACCAATGTTGTCTTCGAAAACAAGGCGCAGACATGGTAGCATGTTACCAAACACTATACGAGTAGGTAAGCTATGAGAGTTCTGGCTCAAGTTGGGGCGAGGGGATGAGGCGGGGCGGGGGGTACCGCCGCGCTCTTCCGCGTTATGAGCGAGGGGGTGAGGCAGGGAGGGGGGGTACCGAGTTCGTTGACGAGGGGGATGACGTCACAGGGGAGGGGGATTCAAAATGGCGTCTACCGAGTTCGTAGGTGAGTGGGATGACGTCACAGGGGAGGGGAATTTTCAAAATTTTCAAAATGGCGTCGCGCGCGCAGGTCGAGTTCGAGGGCGAGGGGGCTGACGTCACAGGGTAGGGGGTGGATTTTCAAAATTTCAAAATGGCGTCGCGCTCATTTCGTATTGGCGCCACCTATTGGATGTTTAAGGTACTTTGGGCCCGCGTCGGTATTTGGGCCCGCCTTGGTAAATTTTCCAGGTTTTTCATACGCTTCGTGTTGGCGTCACCTATTGGATGTTTAAGGTACTTTGGGCCCGCGTCGGTATTTGGGTCCGTCTTGGTAAATTTTCCAGGTTTTTCATACACTTTGTGTTGGCGCCACCTATTGGATGTTTAAGGTACTTTGGGCCCGCGTCGGTATTTGGGCCCGTCTTGGTAAATTTTCCAGGTTTTTTTCATACATCTCGTGTTGGCGTCACCTGTTGGATGTTTAAGGTATATTTGGGCACGCGTCGCCGCCGCGCAATCTCCGTACGCGTGCGGGGATCGGTGCGCAGGCGCCACCGCGACCGATTCGTGGAAATTCAAATCGCGTCTTCGATGATGATGATGATTTCTGAGAAAGAGGGCGAACCAGGATTTCTGAGAAAAGATAAGGCGATCATGGCGCGCGACAGGATTGAACGCGTTTTTTCTGCCTACGTGCGCGCGCTTCGTGCCGTGTGTTTATATTTGAATCGTGGGACCGATGCAGCCCACGTGCAATGATGTAAACATATAGTGATAATTATTGTAAATCAATCATCGCGATAGCCCATGAAATAAACATTGGACCGCGCCATGCCGTGTGTTTATATCTGAGCAGGATTGAACGCGTTTTTTGTGCCTACGTGCACGCGCTTCGTGCCGTGTGTTTATGTTTGAATCGTGGGACCGATGCAGCCCACGTGCAATGATGTAAACATACAGTGATAATTATTGTAAATCAATCATCGCGATAGCCCATGGAATAAACATTGCACCGCGCCATGCCGTGTGTTTATATCTGAGCAGGATTGAACGCGTTTTTGGTGCCTACGTGTACGCGCTTCGTGCCGTGTGTTTATGTTTGAATCGTGGGACCGATGCAGCCCACGTGCAATGATGTAAACATATAGTGATAATTACTGTAAATCAATCATGGCGATAGCCCATGGAATAAACATTGCACCGCGCCATGCCGTGTGTTTATATCTGAGCAGGATTGAACGCGTTTTTGGTGCCTACGTGCACGCGCTTCGTGCCGTGTGTTTATGTTTGAATCGTGGGACCGATGCATCGCAAGTGCAATGATGCATACATATAGCGATAATTATTGTAAATCAATCGGCGCGATAGTGTGTGTGTTTATATCTGAGCATTGACTTTTCCCAAGACCATGCCTCTAAGAAGGAAGTACCCTCGAGAAAACGCATTGTCCCTGAAGCAATAAATTAGGCGTTGCGTTCACGCGAGCAACTAAGCGATAATTATTCGGGGTAGAGTTCCGAGTATTTTCACGATCGAGAACAGGGCGACGTCTCAAGCACCCTTCTCGAGGGTCTGCGAGTCAAGCGTCTTGGGAGCGTGTAAGGACGAAAAGAATTCGTACATAGATTTTCATGATTTCAGTAATTTATTTAACTTAACTAAGTTAATTTAATCGCACTCGACAACATTATCGTTGAATATAGCATCGTCGATGTCATTCGTAAAGAATCACACATTGACGCGTACGTGTGCGTGAGTCAGTATAAAATGACGTGGTCGGTCCTACGAGCTTCATTACACCACGTACGCTCGAGTAGTAACAAGTATCGTTCGCGTCATTTTTCCGTCGATGAGAATCATACGCAGTGCATATCAAAATGTACAAACGCAGCTTAAACGATTCATCCTGCGCATCCGACAACGATGGTGGCATTCCAAATAAACGCCAACGACAACAACATCATCAACAATCCGATATGAGGTACGTACGCGTTATTATACACTTTTGACTTACTTCATTCACTTACTTCTTTCACTGTAACCGTATACGACCGAAGTATTAATTTCATGTACATGTTTCTTACAGTTCTGGATTCACCACGGCAAAAGCGTTGAAAACACCAAAACCATCAGTCGTACGGATCCTGGGACGTGATTACCCACTGACCGCAACAGCGTATAAACGTCTAAGTATTGGAATTCGCATTGGAATGGATTCGTGCCACGTCGAGATCGCCATAGCGGGCAATAAAGGCTGCGAGTTGAGCTTTTCAATGTCTACGTGGAAGCTCCTGCTACAAAACGAGGCGGACATACTTCAACGATTACGTAGCAACGCAACATCGCCCCAAACTCACATCGTAATTGATCATTTACGACTAGAGTTCACGCGTATGCATGATGATCAACTTATTAAAATCACCGATAATCGCACTGTCATATATATGACTGAAGCCACGATGTGTAAACTATTCGCGTACAATCATTGCATTGAACATATGTTCACCTGGCTAACTGAAAATATGTACTCTGTAAGCAGTAAATATGCCACCTTCGTAGAAGTTCTACGTACCGCGTCCGTACCAACGAATTATGTGAAATTAATTTCCGAAAGCGAGCACTTCGAAAAGCATTCATTGATTGATTGTGAATTGTTGGCGTTAGGATTACAATCCATGCTGCGTGATGTAAACCACGTACCACTATAGTACGTGCATATATATGTTTAATAATAAATGTATAACAATTTTTAAATAAATGTATATATTTTTTCTTTGAAAGCAGTATATATTTATTAATGTACATCCATGCATGCATGCCTACTTAAATTATAGAATAAGTATTTGCGTAAAATAACGTTCGTATGGGAGGGATCTTCTTGCTCGTGGGTAGAGGAATCAGTCGCCGCTGTCATTACGCTCATCACCGCCGCCGCCGTTGTGTTCATCGCTATAGAAAACAGAAAAAAGATAATAATTCTTACATATTCGTTTCTCGGCATATGACGCGTAAAGTAGATTGTAATGTGCGTGTATGACTTACATTAGGTGACGCTACGTATATAATCCCATATTTTTCCGACATTTTCCAGCGCGCAAACACCGTTGTTGTTGTGAAATGCACATCGAATGACATTCGTTGAAGACATAGACTTCAGGTTAGGAACGTCAGGCATGATCCCGCAATAATCATCGTCAACGTCGTAGCCGCCGTCGTCTTCGAGAGTTCGAGCATTGTTGTTGTTGTTGCAGTTGTTGTTGGTGTTGTTGATCTTTCGCGCCGTCAGTTCGTACAAATTGTATACATCCTCAACGATTATGTCAGATAGTAGTTGCAGCATCCACGTTTTCTTTTCCGCACCTTTCACGATGACGAAGTCAATGTTCGCGAGCACGCTGGTGAGGAGCCCCGGAATTTTGGAGTATGGAACGTAGCCGTCGGACCAGCGAAGCCCGTGATGATGCTTCGCGAGCCAGGACGCTTGACGGTGCTCACAGGAATTCAGATGATTCCAGAAGTATGGTGGTTCGAAGATCCAATGGCTGATCGTCGTTTCATCGTTGTTGCTGTTTACGCGAATCGCGATCTCTTTGGCGACGAACTCGCGTTCGATATTAAACCCTTGCAGATCGACAATGGGGAACATTATTATTATTCGCTTAGGTAGCACCGTCGGCGATGGTGTCAGAACAGCAACTGAGGTCTTCGACATCGACGTTTTAAAACAGTAGCAGTATCCGCAGTAGGAGTAGTAGTATTAGTATTAGTAGTAGTAGTAGTAGTGGTAGTGGTAGTGGTAGTGGTAGTGGTAGTGGTAGTGGTAGTGGTAGTGGTAGTGGTAGTGGTAGTGGTAGTGGTAGTGGTAGTGGTAGTGGTAGTGGTAGTGGCAGTGGTAGTAATCGATCTCGTACGCACGCTATATTAATTTGCGTACCATGTTGGTTAAAGGGCCGTATTCGACTATACGATCGTGTATGAACAAACAGACGGCGGAAGTATTAGCGGTGATATTTTCTTTGCATTCGAAATCTATTCGCACATCCACGGTAGCGCTTTTCAACGATTCGTTTTGCCTAGAACAATCTATTCCCACGATAGGCGCGTATTTAAGGAATTCGCTCGCGCTCAGCAACGGTTCTCCGTGACCGTAGTACGATCGGATGAAATTCGCATACATATTGTACATGATCGCGAATTTATACTTAGAAAAATCTATTTGCATGTCATCGTACGGATACGTCTCGGAATTTAGGTAGAGTCGAAAGTTTGTGAGATTATTCGGGTCGAATATCCACGCGGGTTTATTTGAACGATTCTTTCGATCGGTTTGCATGCCGAATAACACGTATCGGGGTTTCTCAATTTGCGACGTAGTTTTCACGGTCCACGTATGTTTCGTTGTCGCTTGCAGTAACGGATACTCGTGTAGGCTCCACGATCGGAAACTCATCGCGATCAGTCGTTCGCTTTCCAAGATTCGCAGTATCGATAGTTTATTCACTTCCTCCAAAACGACGTGGGGCATACGCCACTGCACCTTGCGTATCTCCAGTTTCGGGTTCGCAGTGGCGGAGGTGCAGTGCATCGCGTTCGAATCGTCTCGCGCTCGTATAAGAATCAGCTCGTGCCGCGCGTTCATCACGATGCGTTTGTAATCCTCGCAGAATCCTAATAACACGTTCAGGGGTACGCAGAAATTGAAAGCACCCGAATGACAAATGTCGTTATCGTAATCGATGTCATAATTCCAACCGGCATTCGCAAGCGCTTTGCTTCTCTCGGCTGACAACGAAACGAAATTTTTCAAGGTGGTAGTGATTCCTGGATTTCGGCAACGATCGATCTCGACACCGTTCAATTCGTATCGAATCTCATCGAACATGAACGCGACGCAATTATTATCGAGAACGGCGGTCGTGGACGTTGCTGGACCTTTTGCGTCTTGCATAGACAACGTGCCACGACCTTCGATGTAGAGAAAACTTTCGCACGGAAGCGTGTACAGATCTTGCTGCTGTATGGGGATTCTGATCTCATCGCTATTGTCGAACGTCGTGTTGGCGTATGGATTATACGTGTGTAACTCGATCTTCGTGATACGATTGTCGAAGGTTGGCGTATTCGCCACGTCCAAAATAATCGACATCGTGACTGCGTGTCTAATAGGCGACGATGAAACCTAACGATTGTAGGAAACGCGCGTTTCGACGAGTCAACGGCTTTCTTATGCTTCTTACCGGTCCTCTTCTTCTTATCACTCCTCCCGTCTTTATTCTTCTACTTTCGCCTGTCGACAAAGGCCGGTCGAGACGCGTGACATAGACAGTAGGAGTATCAACGGCGATTGATGATTCGTGCGTGTGATCTAACACTAACATACTACACACGCGCACATACACTTACGGTCACGCTACCTATCGCGCGGACGTCGTTGAACGTGTAAACGAATCGTTATTTCTTCTCCACGGAAATCTATAGGACGATCGTGTTGATCTGCGATGCACAACGTTAGATCGTGTATTGACCGTGCGACGATTGGCAAGTAAATGACGTGCCGCGGTGTTTCCGATATCTTATATCCTGGCGGCACGCGTGGCGAAAATTCATGGATCGTATGTACCTGTTTATCGTTGCTGTACGCGCCGGTAGTGACGTTGCACGTTACTCTGATCACGTTAACGTTTATAATATTTACGGGTCCGTCGGACTCGTGCCAGATTCTCGGTGATAAAACGCGATTCGGGGAAAATCCTAGCAACGAGCCCACATTGTTCGGTTTCGTAAAGTCTACAAAGAACGAACAATTCAGCTCGCTTTTCATGGTGTTGTTGTTAGCTCGTAGCATTAGAGGGTACTTGTCGTCACCGTCGTTCTCGTTGTTACCACGTCTTCGGAGATATCGATCGAGTAATCGTTGCTTCAGGTACTCGGCGATAGCGTCTAATTCGTAGGAGCCGTGGGGTATCGTAATGCATTCATTAGCTGCTTCGACGATTGAGTTGTTTTCAGTGTCGTAGTTCACGACGAAATAGAATTTATCGTTGTTCGAGTCGATGTTCGGTATCGTGTGAAACGTCTCCAAGTCCGCGAGTCCTAATGCGTATTGACCATCGCTCAAATCTATCGGTGGAAAATAGTTTACCGTGAGCGTGCTGCTGCGTTCCGTTAACGTAAGCGTGAACGACATATCATTACAGGTCGCTCCCAAGTTATAAGGGTTCGTGATTGCCTATCTCAGCCTATAGTTGTCTCATCAGGAGTGCCTCAGGGGTCACACTTGGGACCATTGCTTTTTTGCATCTTTATCAACGATCTCGCGGACTCTTTTGAATTTGCTACTCCATTGTTTTATGCTGATGACCTTAAATTATTTGCACGTATTAATTCTGTTGATGATGCTTGGAATCTTCAACGTGACCTCGACCGGTTATCCATATGGTGTACTGATAATAAGCTGTCCTTAAACCTCGCGAAATGCCATGTGCTGAAGATCTCCCGCACACTCAGTACTATAATCTTTGCGTATTCGCTAAATATGACACGACTATCCTGTATTGAGAGTGTTTGCGACCTCGGGGTGTCATACGACTCTGCGTTTTCCTTCGCAATACATGTTAATAAGGTCACTAATGCTGCCGCTAAGCAGCTCGGGTTTATAATCAGGCATTCGCAGGGGTTTAATAACCGGCGGACCTTTAAGTTGCTTTATGATGCTCTTGTTCGGCCCTTTTTGGAGTATGCGTCAGTGATATGGTCACCGCACCAGGTTTACCTTCTGGGCGCACTCGAGAGAGTTCAACATAGGTTTCTGCGTTTTGCTTCTTTTCGCCTCGGGCAACCTATGCATAGATTTGACCACGATTATGGGCCGGTTCTGCAAAGGTTTAATTTCTTGACTATGCAGCAGCGCCTATTGTTAGCTGACCTTATCTTCCTATTCAAACTTCTCAACGGGCAAATTAACTGCTCCCAACTACTGAGAACAATTTCCTTTAGCATATTGCCTAGGCCGCTGCGTAGCTGTCCGCTGTTTCAGGTTAAGTTTTACAGGACTAATCTTCACCTGAGGGACCCTATGTCCAGAATATGTCTTCGTGGGAATGATGTAGCAGATCGAATAAGTTTCTTTGGTACCTCAGTAGAGGCATTCAAACAATCTGTGTTAACCGCTTTTCGCACGTCGTTATAATTGTTAAGGGAATTTGTATTCGGCATGCACTTTCGTTTTCGTTTCGGGTTTATATGAATTATTGCGTCTGTACATTATGGTGTTTTTTTTTGTACTATATATATAGGGCTTAGTCCCGTTAAATAAATAAATAAATAAATAAATAAATATCATAGATTACACTCGCGGGACGGGGAGAGGGGGAGTGACGCGCGCGTACGAATACTCGGCAATTTATCGATATTATAAGTCTTTACTATAGAAGATGTGAATCGCCATTACGCATGGACACATTGTGACATAATCTTAGTACATACCGTTATTATTATTATTATTATACAGGCCATAATTCCATAGAGTTTTGCTGTAAAAATTGCATGCATAAGCGACCGCAATTCATCTGATCGAAACGTTGAAAACGATCGTGATTGTGCGTGATCGTTGTACCGCGTCCGAAATAGTAGATCAATTTCGCGGGAGGTCGCAGATTCCCAAAACTATCAAAGTATTGTACTCGTGGTCCGCGTTTCGCGTAAGCGACCCAGTGCGTACCGGCGCCTCGATTCTCGTCCAGATTCGCGATACCGCATTCGTTGCTTCGTACACTCGTGGGAAGCGTATCGCGCATAAACACCCCTCGAAAGAACGGGATGCTGGCGCATTCGCGTTCTAATTGCAGGTTCGTCATAGGTTGTTGCGTTATCACCGCCACCGTTGCCACGTGCCTACGCGATCGGCGTTTTTTTTTTTGTTTGATCGCACTCGTCGTTGACGCCGCCGTCTCGGGTTCAAGCCCGCGCCTCGCTTGTACGGTGTCAGGTCCATCCCTCGCCCTTCCATCGCCCGATGATGACGTAACGTCTCTTCCAGCTGTTTTCGAGAGGCCTTCGAATCGTTGACCGCTTTGGTTATACCAGCCGCTCCACCGGCCAATGCCCCGATAGCTGATAAAGCAGGCAGCACGAACGGAAGAAATTGAAGAAAGCCACCGCGTTTCGCCACTCGTAGATTACGATGTCGTCGACGCCGTTGAGGATGTTTACTTCCAGACTTTCCCTGTTTACGTTTCGTCCTTCTCATACCCATGCCGAGTTTGGTCTTAGCCTTCATCGTTGCCCACACTCCAGTCGCTACGGCTTTTTCGCCAAAGGTCGCGTCGTTCGCGAATACTCGTTCTCGCGCTCGTTCGGCTAACGCACGATCCGCCTCGTGTCGCCCCTCTAAATCCTTTCGACGAGAGTACGCGATATCGTGGTCGCGGCACGCTGCGTCCAGAGGATTCACACCTTCGTCGCCACGAGGCAATCGCTTTAGCAAACGCGTTCCCGGTCCGCAGAACTGATAACCCGGAACGTGTAGTTCGAACGGCAGACGGTTTATGATACCGTTCACGAGACCCGATCCAGTCTTTTTCTTCTGATTATTATTCTTCCTCCTCTGATTCTTCCCTAGTCCGTGAGACGTCACAGTCGTTGATGCAACCATATACGTCAGAATAGTCACGATAGCTACTACAATAATAAACGCGTACGCACGCTCCACCGATCACTGTGATAGTGACCTGCGCGACGTGCACCACGAATATAAATAGTCATCCCTCGTCATAGACGTGCTTGCGAATATGCGATTCGCGAAACAGTCGGACGTTATTCGCGTGACCGCGAACAAAATGCTCGAGGATGATAGGGATCCGAGTCGATCAAACAGACACGGCCCGTTATTACCGAACAGTGTGCGAGGTGTGATTTGCGGACCGTCTGGATGTGGAAAAACGAACGTGCTTCTAAGTATGCTAGAGAGTCCGAACGGTTTACGCTTCGAGAACGTGTACGTATACTCGAAATCGTTGCATCAGTCAAAGTATCCATATCTCGAACAGGTGTTGTCGGCCATCGACGGGATCGAATACTTTCCCTACTCGGACAACGCTGAGATCGTCCCACCGAGAGACGCTCGGCCCGATTCGATCTTCGTGTTCGACGACGTGGCATGCGACGAACAGAACGCGATACGCGAATACTTCTCCATGGGTCGCCACGCGAACGTGGATTGCTTTTATTTATGTCAATCGTACGCTAGAATACGTAAACATTTGATCAGGGACAACGCGAATTTTCTCATGCTGTTCAAACAAGACGGTACGAACTTGCGTCGCGTGTACAATGATCACGTGAACACAGACATGACGTTCGAGTCGTTCAACGACTTGTGTGCTAGATGTTGGCGTCGACGATACGATTTCGTGGTGATCGATAAGGATAGTTCCATGTACGAAGGTCGGTATCGAAGAGGATTTAACGAGTTTGTCGTAGCTCGTTGACATCAGTAAACCGCGAGTCATTCATCGAGCAACACGAAATGGCCAACGAACCGACGACGACTACGACGACGACGACGACTGCTATAACCTCGAGCAACGTTGACGCGAAGTATTCGCAAAAACATCGCCGACGTCATCGACAAAAAGGAACAAAGCATCAAAAAGGGACGAAACGTCGGAGCGTGGATTCAAAGGTGGATAACCAAGGAACGTCCGAATAACCTTCCAGATTCTAGCGACTATGACAATGACTACGGCGACGACGACGACGACAACGCTGACAATGATGACGACGCTGACAACGACAATGACAATGACAACGATACTAATAATGACAACAATGATGTTGACGATAATGTTGTTGATGGTGTTGTTAGTGATGTTGTTCATGATATCGATCACAAAGACGACGAAAAAATTCAGGATGATGAGTCGTCAGCAAAGGTTCATGATTTGGATTCGCTGCGCAACCCCATCGATGATGTCGAAGTGTATGTACGGAACGCCAAGGGACCCTTGTCGCGAGAATACCTGCGACTGTTCTTCACCGATACCAAGAAACGAATCGACAACGTGTACCGTGTATACTTGGGGTCCGACGAAGACCTAATGATTGGCGATTCCGTATTCACCATCGACGAGGACGGTGATGACATTCGCGTGAACGGAACGCGATACGTGGGGACTCGGGGTTTGTACGAATTGCTGTTCATGCGAGTACCCAACGTTCGCACGTACACAGACGCGGATATTCACGCGTACCGTCGCATCTTGCTATCGACGAACGCGCATAAGCGAAACCATTCGCCGAGCAAGCGCACGCTGAGAAACAAGGGATATAAGTATAAGAAAATCATATCCGCGATAATCGGTGGGGTGCGGACATCGGGAGTCAGACGCGTTAGGGGCGGCTCGGGCGGACAGGTCGGCGCGGGCGGCACGGGCGGCGCCGGCACGCGACAAAATCGAGGATTGCCCATTGACGAATCGATGACTGTCACCGATAACGCGATCGATTACGTGTACTGGGATGATCCGAACGAATTGGTCGATAGACTTAGATTACTCATAGCATCGCGCGCGGCAGGTCACACGGGTCATGATAACGAAATCGCATCCATCGTGGAGGAACTTCGCGAGGACGGACGCATCTTAAATTGAACGATTCGGTGATCATCGCGTCAGTAGTGTTCGCGCACACGCATCGTTATGTCGGTGAACAAGTTTGGCACCGCGTTACGCAACAACAACAACAACAACAGCGACGAAGCGAGAATGACAATGACGAGATTATTGTCCTCGATGGACGAACGCTTTAACCAAAAAATCGAAACGGCTATCGCGACCGCGCGAATGGACGCCGAGTATCAACGATCTCAACTCGAGACGCGAGTACAACGAACGATGACGGATATCGTTAACGCGCAATTGTCCCAACTAGAGGACGATTTAAATAACGCGTTGGAGCAACGCTTGAATCACTTGACAGACAGACTCGAAGAGTTTACGACATCGTCGACTGCGATAACGGACACGGATTTGTACAAACGAAAGGAGCCGCGAAAAGCAGACGAGGGTCTACGACGACGCCAACGACGATGATCACTGATGGTGACGATAACGGCTACGGATCCGAAACGTCTAATAATAACAAACGATTGCGAAGAACGTGCGCCGATTGCGTTTTGCGAGTACTCGAGGAACTCATACTACTTCTAACGTCCTTGAAACGTCGCGAACATCCCCGGTCCACCCGCGAAGCATGAACAAGGAACGAGTACAACTAGTGAACGAACTACACGCTCCCGCGAGACATAATTTCCCACGGCACAGCGTCGTGATTCGCGGTTACGATGATTTGTGGCAGGCCGATTTGGTTGATATGCGTCCGTACGCGAAGCAAAATCGAGGATATCACTACATACTAACGATCATCGATGCGTTCAGCAAGTACGCATGGGCCGTACCCGTGATAACGAAAAGCGGACGTGACGTGACCGCGGCGTTCGCGACCGTGTTGCGGCAGAGCGATAGATGCCCGCGAAATTTACAAACTGACATGGGTAAAGTGTTTTACAACGCGGAGTTTCAACGATGCGCGAAGACACGCGGGATCAACCACTACTCCACGCACAGCGTGATGACAGCGTCGATCGTCGAACGTTTCAATCGCACACTGAAAAACCTCATGTGGAAACAATTCTCCTTGAACGCGTCCTATCGCTGGGCAGACTTGTTACCTGCGCTCGTACGCACCTACAATCATCGCAAGCATCGAACGATCAACGCCCGACCCGTTGACGTGACCCCCGCGACGCGTTTGTCGTTCGCCGCGAATGAACCCCTCTCCCCCTCCGCATCGGAAGGCTTTCGACGACGCGCGAAATTCAACGTCGGCGACAAGGTACGCGTGAGCAAGTTCAAGACCCTCTTCGAGAAGGGATACACTCCGAACTGGTCGACCGAAGTGTTCGAAATCGTAACCGTACAAAGAACGTTCCCGGTGACGTACATTCTGCGCGATTCCGCGGGAGAGCCGATCTCGGGTGGTTTCTACGAGTACGAACTGCATTCGGTCGCGAATCCGGACGTCTATCTGGTCGAGAAGATTATTCGTCGCAAGGGGAATCAGGTGTACGTTAAGTGGCTCGGATTCGATTCGTCGCGGAACTCGTGGATAAGCGATAAGGATATTCTATGATTCGCGATCATAAACGCACTATATGTTACTGGAATAAATAAATGAATAAATAAATGAAAAAATACATGTAAAATATATACATTATCCGTTTATTCAAATATTCAATTATTCAATTATTCACATTTTCATTCTTCATCTCGTATATGCGTATAATTAATCTTAATAAAGTAAGGAAAAAAATGTATATACTATCACGTACAAAATACAATTTTAGTCTACGCTATACATATATTACATATTTATAAATATATAAATAACATGTACAAAAGAAAGAAACGTATACACATACAAACATACAAACATACTAAGCAATGGGATTCTCGAGGGTCTCGTCGGGCTCAAGCTCGAGACGTTCGTGAGTCTTGAGCTCGGGGATTCGATAATGGCCCCACGGAAGGGTGCTGACTCGATCGGCTAAAATACACCGCTTGTCGTCAAACGGACTGAGAGCGTTCTTTTCCTCACTCACGGTATATACTTCGTGCACTTTTGAGCGTATATTGTTCTGCCGAACCGATTTCTCGGTGAGATCGCGAAGACAACTAATGTAATCGTCGAATTGTACATTATTCGCGACCACGTGCCTCCGCACACCCTTCACTTTTTTAGTTTCACTCGTAGACCCCACTGCAGCGTTAAACGTTCTAGTCGCGTACATCTTAGATCGCAGTCCGACGAACTCGGTCATCAACGCGCCGTTGTTCTCATCTTTCATGAGTCCCGGCACCTTTTTGTTTACGCGCGGCATACCGTATGGATTGTCCACCGCGTAATCACTCGTGTCGAATCGGGCGACGTCACGCTTCATCGTTTCATACGCATCCTCGCATTCCACGCTATACATTAAACACCGATAGTTTAATTATCGGTGTCGGTGTACAGGACCTTACACCGATTACCGAACTCCGCACGCATATACGCGTAATGAAACTCGTACAGGCATTCTTTCGACACGTCCAGTACACTCATTCCCACGTATATCGGCTTGTCGAACTTCACTTTGAGTTTTCGCATTTCGATTGCCACCAACTGTTCGGAGAAAATCGTGCGACTGTGAAAGTTCGGTTTCGCGATCAGCGCTTCCGCGCCGTAACGACCGTCCCACCGCGTCACCAGTCGCACGTCTACGCGATTCCGCACATTCTCCATTGTTTTCCCATACACCGCGTTATTCATTAACTTGTATAGAGTCTTTTGAAATTCACTGGTGGCGCGTGTCCTCAAATCGGTGTTCAATCGAATGTAATCGCGCAACCAATGTGATTGATCAAATCGCAACACTCGATGAATTTTCTTCACGCGTAATCCGTGTCGCACGCACTGTTTCAGGTAGCGATAGTGGATGACGTATCGCTCCTTATCGTCGAGCGTGGCAAGTAGCTTGGTCTGTTTACCGTGTGGCGCGTGCTCGCGCACCGGGCAGAATGGAAGGTCCGCGTGCGCGTCGTGAATCTCCTTGGGATATTCAATGTCCACCTCCAACAGGTATCCCTCGGGTCCATCATCGTCGGGCAAAGATGACACATCGAGCGCGGCCACTGTCGCATCGTCCAACCATTGAAACCCTCTGTGTGGCATAGCCTGCGACATTACCCAGCCGTACAAGTTGTTGACGTCGAAGTACATCAGATATGTCGACGCCTTCGACTTGTCGTACATCCCCGCAGGCAGGTGCTTGTTGTTGGCTCGCGCGTACCTGTGCGAGGACTGGCTCAGACCGCCGCGTATGCCACGCTCCACGAACAGTAACATGTCCACGTCAGTCAGAAGCTCTAATCGTACGCTGGTGTACTTGAGCATCGCGTCCCACGTGAAACTTGGTAGCGTGCAATAATGCGCGGGATCCAGATCGTAACTCGCGATACAGTCGGTGCGGAAACTTTCGAATACGTCGGCGAGTAACAGCACATCTGTTTTCAAATACAAATCACTGTACTCGCCCAATGTCTGTACGCGAAAAGAGTTCCACACGTTCACGGCGTGCGCGTAATCAGGCTCCGACGCGGCGCGATCGTTCAGCTGGTTATAAAACGCTTCGTGGGATGGTAAACGCGTATCGTTCAGTTTAGAGTACGACGGTACATAGTCGTACGGGAAGACGCCCTTCCTAGTCAGGAGATCGAACTGATCGTCCGACCGGGATTGAAACTGGCGCCGTAGAATCGCGAGTCGTTCTTTTCCAAGGTCCGAAGCGAGTTTCTCCAGACTCGCGGCCAAAAACTTCAGCGAATCGATGAATCGAAATTTCAACCCCCGCTTCCAATCATTGTTCTCGGTGTCGATTCCCTTGATGTGTTTGGTGAACGATATGTACCGCTCCTTCGTCACCGGCAGCAGGTCGATCTGTCCCTCGAACGCGGACGCCAACTCCTCAATCATGAAATGCGCGTCGTAGCCTGATAAATTGTGGAACACTACCGGTATCGTGTACGATCGTTGAAACTGGAAGTTACACGATACGTGGGCCGCGCCTCGATACTCGCCCGTCGAGTGGCAATGGTCGCGCACTTTTTTGTCCGTTTCGACGAAAGGTTGCCCGCACACGTGACACACGATCGCGTTATTAAAACTATCCCATTGTTGACGCGCCAACGAGTTCATTGGATTCGCGTTCCGCAACCACGAATACGCAATGTTCGCAAAGTCTCGAAGTTCTTGCACGAACCACTTCACACACTCGGTTTCATGACGATACGCGCGATAACGGCACAGAGACGCGTCTGTGGAACAATGGATGTAATATCCCACGCTGTACGCTCTATGCTGCTGGTACGTGTACGTCCGACTCCGCTCCGCAGGCTCGACCTCCTCCAGCATGCATTCGAAGTCCGCGTAAATGATGAATGGCGCTCGTTCCTTATTTTTGAAGTTCTTGAACTGCAACCATTTATCCTCCACGGACGGCAATTCGACGGCGCACTCGTTCAGACGTTGGCAGTCCACATTGTGCTTGGTCAATTGCACGTTCGAATGGAAGAAGCTGAGACATCTGCAACGATAATAGTATTAATAATAAACATAATAATCAATAATACATCGATCGAAATATACCATATTTTACTCACCTTTCACAAACGAATACTTGTCCATTGTGTTTGCCGAGCTGCTTCGAAATCAGTCTCGACATGCTCCGAATGCATGCGAAATGGTATCGTTGGGTCTCGTTGGGGTCCTGCACCTGTAGGAGGTTCGCGTGTCTTTCTCGCTTGTCCTCGGTCAAACGCAGAGGCACGCAGCTTCCGTCGGACCACGCGTACACATTTACCGACACGTCGTTCATCCTCTCGAACTTCGTCAGCTGGTCCAACGTTACGGGTAGAGTCATATCGCCCATGCGAAGCACCTCCGAGTAGTGATGGTACGATGCGACCCTATCACTATTCGCAGCAACGGGGTACAAACTGGCAACGACAGCCCACAAGAAACACGCATTGTCTCTGTTCTTTACGTTGACCACCGCTTTCTTCAGGACGACGCACAGTGGTTCCAAAGTGACTTTTTGCGGTCAAAATTCCGTATCTCCGTCAATTCTCAACCGATTTTTGATTTCTTTGGCTCATTTTGTAGGAGATTAAATTTGCTATAATATCAAATACCTGAATTGCAACCAAAACGTGTTTTTTTCTATCCTTTTTTCCGACAAAGTTGGATGAAAACTATAGTAGAACAATGTTTATGGCTAATTTGATAAGATTTTGCTTATCTAAGCAGTTTTTTTTACGTAAAATCTTCAATTGGCACTGGGCAATAGCGGAAACATAAAACAGGCGATCTGTTGACACGTCAGAATGTTTGAAATACAATTTTACAAGGGCTGAAAATTTGGAATGTCTACTGAGTTTACTACAACCACAACCGTCTAAAATATCAATTTAATGTATGATTCTGGAACCTAATAGCGTTCAGAAATATCGAAGAACGTCAAAACCGCGATTTATTTTTTTACGTTTTTATTATTGTTTATTAGTAAATAAAACTTTATCGACTCTTCCCGAACCACATTTTGGGCATTTGAAATGTGGGTAAGAATGTAATAAACCAATTAAAAAAAGAATTAGCTGCCACCATGTGCCACTGCGGTGTCAATCCGATTTTGTTTAATTGGCAATAGCGCTCGAAGTGCCTTTCTGCGGACAAAATTCCGTATCTCCGTCAATTCTCAACCGATTTTTGATTTTTTTGGCTCATTTTGTAGGGAATTAAATTTGCTAAAATGTCACACAGTAGTTTTCCAAAATTTTCTTTAGGGATTAAAAGAAAACAAATTCTGAACTCTTGGTTCCGAAAGAACGAGTTTATTAACCAGTTTTTTTCATATAACATTAAAACGAGATAGAATAAAAGAAATATAAATTAAACAATTCAAATTTAAACAAGTTAGTCTTCTTCCACATATTCTACATCTTCATAATTAGACAAAAGATATTTTGCGTCTTTTTCTAGTTCAACAGACGCAGTTGGCCATTGGGACCTCAAAATCGAAATTAACGGATCCGATGTTATTAATAAATTATGCATTATATCCTCATTTGTCGAAAACCTCGAACTTTTTCTGGTATTAAATTGTCGGAATCTTTTAAAATCTTTGTTCCTAGATTCCTGGGCTTCTTCCGACATCTGACCAATCACAGCCCCACTTAGAAATTAAAACTAAGTCTTTTTTGGTGGGAAGATTCCCAGATTTGTGCAATGATGAAAACAACCTCGAAACAGTACAGTCAAGTAAGCATTGTAAATTTATACTTACTCCTCTATCTGAAATTGTTATTGAGGGATAACATTATTTCTTCGCTTCAAGAATGTTTTTGTACGTAGGAAAAATACAAGAATCTTTTTTTGTGGATTAAGAGCGAATTCTGTTGTACTGAAACTTAGTAAGCTTGGCATTAAAATATATGGCCAAAGCTTCTTCTTTGGACAAACATTTAACAGGCTGACGTTTCATTTATCGAATCATCAGAATCTATAGACAACATTAGATCATGGAATTTATCAGCAATGTTCTTGTAAATTGAGGTTTGCAAAACTGTATTCCAAAACAACTGACGATCAGAAAGAAATTACGCCTTCGTCGTCGATCCGATTTTGTTTTGTAGGCAACAACGCCAGTGGCTGCAGTCATTTGTTTGTTAGCAGACATTGGGAGAATATTCGTCAACGATTCAGTGTCTTGGCAGTTGTGCGGCATAGAGTGATCAACCTATTAAATCGAGTCATTTGCACTTTTTACAGCTTTACTTTTATACAATAAAATGGTGCACATAAAGGTTAAAAATATAAAGTTAGCGAAAATTATGCTCTCAGGAAAAAATCATGATGTAAGCTACTTAGCCAACTTCCTTTCGGAGACCTTTCTAGGCAAAATTGAACACAGGACATCATTGGCTAACAAAATAAGTAAGGACTTTTCATATACATTTAAAAAAAGATGGATCGGCTCTTCGCGAACAACAGAGCGTTTTTTAGCTAAAAATGATTTCTGGCTTAACGAATGCTATTTTGAATGGTCGGACCCCAATTTGCCAATACCAACTCCTTCAGACACTGTTGGACGGCCGGAAATAAACTTTGAAGCGAGTTCGGAACGATCAAAAAGAAGAAAATCTGAATTATTATGTGCGACACATTCGCAAAAAGAACTCCAATTTGCGTTGGAACACAGTTTGCGAATCTCAGGTCACAAGAACATTGCTGATAAACTCAATACCCTAATGTTGTCTATAGATTCTGATGATTCGATAAACGAATGTCAGCCTGTTAAATGTTTGTCCAAAGAAGAAGCTTTGGCCTTATATTTTGATGCCAAGCTTACTAAGTTCCAGTACAACAGAATTCGCTCTGAATCCATAAAAAAAGATTCTTGTATTTTTCCTACGTACAAAAACATTCTTGAAGCGAAGAAAGAATGTTATCCCTCAATAACAATTTCAGATAGAGGAGCAAGTATAAATTTACAATGCTTACTTGACTATACTGTTTTGATGTTGTTTTCATCATTGCACAAATCTGGGATTCTTCCCACCAAAAAAGACTTAGTTTTAATTTCTAAGTGGGGCTGTGATTGGTCAGATGTCGGAAGAAGCCCAGGAATCTAGGAACAAAGATTTTAAAAGATTCCGACAATTTAATACCAGAAAAAGTTCGAGGTTTTCGACAAATGAGGATATAATGCATAATTTATTAATAACATCGGATGCTTTAATTTCGATTTTGAGGTCCCAATGGCCAACTGCGTCTGTTGAACTAGAAAAAGACGCAAAATATCTTTTGTCTAATTATGAAGATGTAGAATATGTGGAAGAAGACTAACTTGTTTAAATTTGAATTGTTTAATTTATATTTCTTTTATTCTATCTCGTTTTAATGTTATATGAAAAAAACTGGTTAATAAACTCGTTCTTTCGGAACCAAGAGTTCAGAATTTGTTTTCTTTTAACCCCTAAAGAAAATTTTGGAAAACTACTGTGTGACATTTTAGCAAATTTAATTCCCTACAAAATGAGCCAAAAAAATCAAAAATCGGTTGAGAATTGACGGAGATACGGAATTTTGTCCGCAGAAAGGCACTTCGAGCGCTATTGCCAATTAAACAAAATCGGATTGACACCGCAGTGGCACATGGTGGCAGCTAATTCTTTTTTTAATTGGTTTATTACATTCTTACCCACATTTCAAATGCCCAAAATGTGGTTCGGGAAGAGTCGATAAAGTTTTATTTACTAATAAACAATAATAAAAACGTAAAAAAATAAATCGCGGTTTTGACGTTCTTCGATATTTCTGAACGCTATTAGGTTCCAGAATCATACATTAAATTGATATTTTAGACGGTTGTGGTTGTAGTAAACTCAGTAGACATTCCAAATTTTCAGCCCTTGTAAAATTGTATTTCAAACATTCTGACGTGTCAACAGATCGCCTGTTTTATGTTTCCGCTATTGCCCAGTGCCAATTGAAGATTTTACGTAAAAAAAACTGCTTAGATAAGCAAAATCTTATCAAATTAGCCATAAAGTTTGTTCTACTATAGTTTTCATCCAACTTTGTCGGAAAAAAGGATAGAAAAAAACACGTTTTGGTTGCAATTCAGGTATTTGATATTATAGCAAATTTAATCCCCTACAAAATGAGCCAAAGAAATAAAAAATTGGTTGAGAATTGACGGAGATACGGAATTTTGACCGCAAAAAGTCACTTTGGAACCACTGTGCGACGGCGCGCGGGAGCGTTACGTCACAACCGCCTCGAAGTGGATTGTGCTTATTAATATTCACTACAATATTTAGCACAGCCCTTAGGGTCCATCCACTGTCGCGATCTTGAAACTCCTCGAGCATCACTAGTGTCGGAGCGACCACGTGCTTCGAATACCACTCGCGCACATTCGAAGTCATTAACAGTACGCGATTTCGCGTACCGAAACTCTTCATGTCCGTATTCTCGCCCAACATAAACTCCGCGTTCAAGTTTGTATTCACGGATACGCTCTTATGCGTCGTGATAGCGTCCGTGACGCGCGAGATCACAGTTCGTCGAGCACCCTCTAAAAATCGACGCGGATCGACGTGTCCCACGTGATGACCGCACCCGTTGAAATACGGCCTATAAACGCAGATTCCACGTCTTCCCATACGACTTTGGGTGCCGTCGATGGACCCGAAACCCCGCACCCGACTCGCGAAAACTTTTCCCGCACGTTCGCGCGCAATGTCTTTATTCGCGCGATCAGCGACACCAGGCGTTGTTTCGCGGCCACGGGCACTCCTCCGCTGCTCTGATACTGGATGATGAGCTGCAGGTACGTGTCGCAATGATCAATCCAGTCTCGGAATTCCGCAACACTGTGTAAAAGCTTGGACATCCGGTGAATGACATTGAACGTGTTCATGAATACCTCCATGTTTACGTATTTACAAAAAGCTTTTATTTTATCTACCAGACACGCACGAATAGTGCCGAATGGGTGACACGGCTGTTCCAGGTGATGCGGTCCGTGTTCGGATATCGGAAACCCAACGGCAAAATGACGCGCTTCGAGTATAGTCGTACAATCGGTGTCGGGTGCTCATCCAAAAATCTGAATAATTCACGACACAAAAACGAGTCCACGGTAATAGTCAATGTTCGAGGGTACAACACTTTATACACTTCAACCGTGCCGTTCTCAATGTCCTGTAGAAGCGTTAACGGCGTACACACGATCGCGGTGAAGTACTTCACTTGCTTGCGATGCACGTCCTTATCACCAACGATGCAATACAATGTGCATTTACTCGCAGTACTGTATCGCGCGATATGGCGTAGCAATTGACGATGGTGGTGCAACAATTGAATAAATCCGTTTTGAATGATACTGCTCCACGACGTCTCGAATAATGACTGTGGGCTTAACACGTCGCGGATCTTATGAGTCTCGATCGTCAGTGATTTTTCATCCAACTGCAGCGACGTCGGTAAAGGGCTTACCCCACCATCGGAAGACGTTGACGCGAGCATCGTGGGATACTGACATTGGTATACTGTAAATCAGATGCCCGTGGATCTATATCGACCTCTTTTCACCCTTACACGATTCAGATATAAACATACGTCATCGCGCGGTGCAACGTTATGTTTACTCCATGAGCTGCCGCGCCGATTGACTTACAGCAACGTCGATCGTGAAAATACTCGGAACTCTTTCCCGAATAATTATCGCTCTATGTTTATGACGGTTGCTTACGGGATTGCAACGTCGAACAGCGACTTTAAAATCAGTTCTCTCATACTACTGCATTAGTCAGGTCATACGTTACTATAAGAAACGTTTTAAAAATTTATTGTTGTTGTTATTGTGAACGAGATCGCTTTGAAAGGATATCGTCCGCCGTCCAACACACAAGAAATACATCGATTAATACCGTAAGTTTCAATTACTATATTTTTTTTTAGTGAATCGTTGTGTTGAGTGGGTTAGCAACTTTTGAGCATTGTAAGGAAACAATCGGTTTCAGATTATGTCTCTACCCGTGGCTTTGAATCGGGAAATTGCCGCTGCGATCCCCAGTCGCGCATCCCATCCCAAAATATATGTGACGTGCCGGGATGTCGCTGTGCAATGCGAAGAAATTCGAGATGGTGAATTTCACGAGGCAGAAGTTCTCTACTATGAAGATGTTTATTTGAAGGTGTTTTATAATGGCAACTACGAAAACGTCTACGTACCGCCGGGTCAATACGGAAGCATATATTATTGGATAGGTCTGCATGCGGAAACTTCATACATCATAGGTGATGATATTGATAGGGATGATGTGGATCCGTCGTGGTGGGAGGAGGCCCCACAATTTGTTGTATGGCGAAAATGTATTAATGCTGAACAAATTTATTACATCGCAGTTAATAATAATGCGATATCGGGGATTGACGTTCGTGATAATGCAGTTCAGGTTGACGAGTTTGATTTTAATACGACTGTACCCACGCAAGTTGATGCATTCTTTACTGATGCTGATTTATTTACTGAGATCACCGACAATGCATTCTTTACGAATGACATCGACGATGCTATATTCAACGATAATGTTGTCGAGTGGGATTAAGTTAACTTAGTTAAGTTAAATAAATTACTGAAATCATGAAAATCTATGTACGAATTCTTTTCGCCCTTACACACTCCCACGACGCTTGACTCGCAGACCCTCGAGAAGGGTGCTTGAGACGTCGCCCTGTTCTCGATCGTGAAAATACTCGGAACTCTACCCCGAATAATTATCGCTTAGTTGCTCGCGTGAACGCAACGCCTAATTTATTGCTTCAGGGACATTGCGTTTTCTCGAGGGTACTTCCTTCTTAGAGGCATGGTCTTGGGAAAAGTCATTGCTCAGATATAAACACACACACTATCGCGCCGATTGATTTACAATAATTATCGCTATATGTATGCATCATTGCACTTGCGATGCATCGGTCCCACGATTCAAACATAAACACACGGCACGAAGCGCGTGCACGTAGGCACCAAAAACGCGTTCAATCCTGCTCAGATATAAACACACGGCATGGCGCGGTGCAATGTTTATTCCATGGGCTATCGCGATGATTGATTTACAATAATTATCACTATATGTTTACATCATTGCACGTGGGCTGCATCGGTCCCACGATTCAAATATAAACACACGGCACGAAGCGCGTGCACGTAGGCAGAAAAAACGCGTTCAATCCTGTCGCGCGCCATGATCGCCTTATCTTTTCTCAGAAATCCTGGTTCGCCCTCTTTCTCAGAAATCATCATCATCATCGAAGACGCGATTTGAATTTCCACGAATCGGTCGCGGTGGCGCCTGCGCACTGATCGCCGCACGCGTACGGAGATTGCGCGGCGGCGACGCGTGCCCAAATATACCTTAAACATCCAACAGGTGACGCCAACACGAGATGTATGAAAAAAACCTGGAAAATTTACCAAGACGGGCCCAAATACCGACGCGGGCCCAAAGTACCTTAAACATCCAATAGGTGGCGCCAACACGAAGTGTATGAAAACCCTGGAAAATTTACCAAGGCGGACCCAAATACCGACGCGGGCCCAAAGTACCTTAAACATCCAATAGGTGGCGCCAACACGAAGTGTATGAAAAACGTGGAAAATTTACCAAGGCGGGCCCAAATACCGACGCGGGCCCAAAGTACCTTAAACATCCAATAGGTGGCACCAATACGAAATGCGCGCGACACCATTTTGAAATTTTGAAAATCCACCCCCTCCCCTGTGACGTCAGCCCCCTCGCTCACAAACTCGACCTGCGCGCGCGACGCCATTTTGAAAATTTTGAAAATTCCCCTCCCCTGTGACGTCATCCCCCTCACCTACGAACTCGGTAGACGCCATTTTGGATCCCCCTCCCCTGTGACGTCATCCCCCTCGTCTACGAACTCGGTACCCGCCTCCCCTAACCCAAGACTAACCCCCTCGCCCATGTCGCGGAAGAGCGCGGCGGTACCCCCCGCCCCGCCTCACCCCGTCGCCTCCACTTGAGCCAGAACTCTCATAGCTTACCTACTTATACGCTGTGTTATTTGTGGCCCATCAAATTGTGGAAAGACCAACGTGCTTTTGAGCTTGTTGGAAAGACCACACGGCGTCCGCTTCGAGAACGTGTACGTGTATTCCAAGTCGGTGCAACAGCCGAAATATCAAAATTTGGAGAATTTATTGGCTCTGATAGATGAAATTGGCTACTTTACGTTATCGAATAACAGTGACGTCATCACACCGAGCGAATCGCTTCCGAATTCCATTTTTATCTTTTATGACGTATGGTACGCGACAAGCAAGATACGATACGAGAATGGGGTTTTGCAATGGGGCGCCACTCGAACGTCGACTGCTTCTATCTCTGTCAGACATATACAAAGATTCCCAAACATCTTATACGCGACAATGGGAATCTGTTGATTCTCTTTAAGCAGGATAGTACCAACTTGAAACATGTGTACAACGATCACGTAATCACTGATATGTCTTACGAGGAATTCTGCGCGTTGTGTCGTAATTGTTGGCAACGTGAGTATGGTTTTGCGGTAATAGACAATGATAGCGCGATGTCCAATGGACGTAATAGGAAGGGATTTAACGAGTTTGCCATACCGTGAGATGGTCAATCATTGTCAACACGTCGGTGAGAAAGGAACATCTGCGACACAATGATTGCTATCGATAGTCTGAAGATTAAGGATCGCGGGAGAATAGCGAAGGAAATTGCAAAAGCCAGCGAAGCCATTCGCAAGAAACATCAGACTTTGAAGACTGGCAAGATGGAGGAAGATATCGCGTTGGAGAGATTCTGTAAACCTATTGTTGTACCCTTACAATATTGTTCCGGGCACCCTATGGATAGAGTCCATGGCCCCCTGGTGCCTGCGACGAAGACAAGAGGACAACGAGAAGAAGGCGATCGGTCCGATGTCAAGCTGTCATTCGAGAGTCAGCCGCGATCATAAGCAGACGTTTCGATACCTACATTTCCCTGCCTTAGAGATTACTGTTTATTATTATTATTTTCTCATGTTGTGTTACTGCTGTTGTATAATAAACTTTCGTTATGTCAATTACAAAACGTAACAATATATTGTGGACAATAATGCAGCGGCAGAAGCTGTCACATCACCGCTGATGAGCATAGACGTTGAAAGAAATGAAATATTAACGACTAAAACAAAATTCCGGTCGAAATGGGACACATCGCGCAAGACAAAGAGGAAACCACACATGTCATCGGAATATTCACTCGTAACCTTTCACACCAGTTCAATCGAAGCGAAAACGGCAGAATGTCACATCAAACGAATCCTCGGTTTCTCCCGCACCAATAAATACATTTCCCAGTGTGCAATTGCTCACAACCAACGATGTACGACGTTTTCGGAACTACTCCCGATGAATCATTTGTAACATATATTAGAGAGCAACTTCAAACATCCGAGGGACAAGAAACGTTTCGCAGCCATTTGAGCCCCCTAGGGCAAAGATATATGGAAGCAATTATAAGTAGAGATAAGGAAACTGTCACAGACACTGTGTATGGTGTATACTTTGACAATAATAGACTGTTGATTGGGGATAAGGTTTTCGATATGTACAAGGATGATAATATAATCATCGATGGTGTAAAATACAGAGGAACACCCGGCCTTTACGAAATGATTTTCAAAATAATTCCCGACGATGCTGAATACACCGATGCCGAAAAAACAAAAATACAAAAGTATCCTGCTGGCGACGAATGCCCGCAGACGTGGTCATGGTGCTCAAAATCTCATATTGGGCAACAAGGGATACAAGTACAAACATGTGATTGCATTGCTACTCCCCCGTGCATCAACCAATAAAGCAGGGAATTGTCTAACGGTGCCGCGAGCCATGGTGGTAAACGATAACAAGATCGATTACGTGCACTGGGACGATCGTAACGAGCTGGTGGATCGATTGCATTTGCTTGAGGCGTCGTGTCAGGCGGGTAACAGCTCTCATGGTCCCGAAAGTCTGTCTATTTACGAGTAACTCCGCGAGGTAGGCCTCATTATATAAATTAAACCGCACGCCGATGATGTGCACTGTATCGAGATGCCGATCAACAAATTTGGAGTGTCGCCCGAGAAGAGTGGAGCAGCTAAAATGGGCTACTACAAATGGAGCGGTTTGCTTCGAAATTATATGCGAGATAACGCTCTTTGTGCGACCGGTGCCGACTTTGATGCAAAATCACGCAAGATACGACGCTTAGCCCAACCCACGGCTAACAGCGATGCCGTCAATAAACTATACATGGAAAAGAGCATTAAACTTTTGAGAGAGCAATAGGAAGAATTAGAGAGGAAGCTGGTCGTGTTTCAGAGAGATATGCTGACGTTGCAAAACAGCTTTCAAAAAATATCGCAGGCGTCGATTTCTATTTCGCAACAGCACTGCGAAGGAGAATCATTCAAGACGGTTGAACTTGTCTCCGGACCGATGGGGAGCACATAATGCACGTACACGATAATTATCGCATCATTCGTGTCAAGGACACCTCTGTGATCAAACATGCAACCATTATCGAAATCCAAGAGTAAAGAAAAAAACCATGGCACCAAGCAGCGATAACTTGTTGAGGAATTGCATGCTCCAGCTCAAAGACATTTCCCGCGAAGGCCCGTCATAGTGCATGGAATACGATGATCTGTGGCAAGCTGACATTATAGAAATGCGTCCATACTCGCGATTCAACCAGGGTCACCACTACATACTCACCGTCATCGATGTGCTGAGCAAGCATGCATGGGCGTTGCCGCTCAAGACTAAAAGTGGCGCTGAGGTGGCTCACCGTTTTACAGTAATAAACCCCTTAAGGCCTTATTACTGTAAAATGGAGACAGATTGGACACTATGTCATAGGACTTTTCTGTTGGACCTCCCCTACCATCCCCCAAAATATCGCTATGTATACAGTTTACACCTTGTAGATGTTTTGACGTTGTGTAGCTCATGTGATTTATGGGTATACGAGTACAGTTTCATTGCAGGATAATGTATCTAGTACGGAATGATGATCAAAAGAGCGCTAATTTTGGGATAAGTTACATATATCGCGGGTAGGAAAGGATCATGTAAGGTATCAGACAATACAGGTATTCGTATGAAAAAAGTGTCGTATTACAGTACGTTGAGAGCACCGTCTATCATCGAATTCATGCCTAACGCTAATAATTCATAATCTAACAAAGAATGCGGTTCGAAGTATTCGCTTTCTGAAATGAGTTTTTCATAGTCCGCGGTCGATGTCGTAGCGGCACGTATAATGGCGACAAATTTGCTGCTTACGGAGTTTAGAATTTCTGACAACCACGAGAACGTATGATCGATGCAGCGATCGTATTTGAACATTTGGCGTATCGTAGCTTCTGCCATGTATATGATGGAAGTACCATCCGATATTTTGGCAATTCGTTGACTGTTGATTTGTGTGAAGTCGATGCGTAAATGATCAACGATGATAGGGTCTTGATGCGATGGAGTTGTGTCGTTACGGAAACGTTGAAGTATCTCAGGCTCTTGCTGCAGCAGAAGTTTCCACGTAGACATGGGTAAATACAGTTCTTTGAATTTGCTATCGACTATCGCGATTTCAACGAAGCACGAATCTGGACCGATGCCAATTCCAATTGCGATGCGTTTGTATGTAGTCAAGGTCAACGGATAATCGCGTCCTATGATTCGTATGACGGCTTTCTTCGATGCTGATGTTGCGGATTTTTCGCTGTAAGAAACACGAACAGAGTTAATGCTTCGATCGGTTTTGTGCAAATCGAAAAGTATACAAATGTGTACGACGTATCTTATATTTTGCTTTTATTGTTCATGTTGTTGCTGTTTGTGTTGTTGGTTAGGATAATCCGTATTGTTGCACTGATTGGTGTTGATCAAACGTCGCTTGAACATTTTGAATATGCACTACAGCTGATTCTACTGAACGGATGCGGATACTGACTTCACAGGCACGAACGTATGCGATGGAATGAAGTCGGTAAGACCGATCAGTACCACTCTCTTATGGTTGTTGGGAGTGGTAGCCATCGTCTTTGCAGGAGGAGGAGCAGGAGGAGCAGGAACTGGAGGAGGAGGAGGAGGAGGAACTGGAGGAGGAGGAGGAGTGTTAAAATAAAATCCTTAACGTATTTTCATAAAAAATATTGCGTTTATCTATCCATTAAGTATTCATAAAATATGATATAAGGAATATATAAAGATATAAAGAATATAATATATACAAGATATAAGATGCAAGAAATATAATATATAAGATAAAAGAAAGTGTAGCCCGTACTCAGCAGAAGTTTGAAACAGAAACAAAAACAGAACGTTTATGCACATTGTTGGACTTCGCACGTAGCGTATGTAAAAGTGCGCGCGCGTGTGTGTAACGCTCGTTAGATTCCACAGTGCATATACTTCCAAATTTTCTGAACGTTTTCTAGTGCGCACATACAACCGCCACCGTTATGGAAAGCGCATCGTACAGTGTTCGTTGCAGGCATTGATTTCAGGTTAGGAACGACTGTGTCAGGCACGATTCCACAATAATCATTGTCAACGTCGGAACCGTCGTTGTCCTCGTTGGTATCGTAGTTGTTGTCGTTCTTCTTCTTCTCGTACATCTCAACGATCTCTACAATATGTATGTCTGTTCGTAAGAGCAGTTGTAGTAACCAAGCCTTTTTCTCCACTCCCTTCACGAACACCACGTTGACGGTTGCGAGCTGGCGGGCGAGCATTTCTGGAAGCCTATGGTACGGCACCCAGCCGTCGAACCAGCGAAGTCCGTGATGATGCGCTGTGAGCCAGGTCGCGTGACGCTTCTCGAACGGTGACAGACGAGCGTAAGAGTACGATGGTTAGAAAAGCCAATGACAGATCGTCGTTTCTGTGTCGCGATTGTTTGCGAGAATCGCAGTTTCCTTAGCGACGAATGTGTTGCGTTCAGCCTTAAAGCCTCGTAGGTCGACCACGACGGATAACATTATTAGGCGGTAGCAAAATAGCGACTGACGTTTTTGCGATCATCATCATCCTAGTAGTCGTCGTTTGCATCACGACGTCATTTTTCGCACCACGTTCGGCTATACGATCGTGCATGAGCAAGCAATATGCGGTGGTATTAGCGGTGGATACATGTGTCACAGTAAAAGCGTGATGCAGTCAATGTATGCTTTTTCGTACGATTGTAGGTTAGGTTATATGCATTTTAGGCATACATTGACTAGAAACTGCTGTGAATTGTATACATTTACTAAATTAATGCTTTTACCGTGACACATATATTACTTAAAATCACTGTCGATTAGACAATAAATAATTTATAGCTAATTACGAAAGCTGTTATCCGTGAGACCGATGAAGAAGATGTCGCATCCCATATCATATACGTTAAAGGGCTGCAGAAATGCGACTGGTTTGCGGATTTCCTCGACAAAAATACTAGAGCGGACGTGCTCATTGAGACATTGGACATTGACTACGATAATATCAAATCTCTAAATAAGCTAAATGCAGTTAATACTCTACGATGAGACAGACACGCAGCATTGTGCTTTGCAGAATGTATTTAAAATATTCAACTAGTGGTCTAAACGCCAGAGAGAAATGCGTAAATAATTATAATCAATTTTTTTAATGCATATAAAAATGTTTTTCTTCCCCCTTCCACCCAACCTCCTGCACATGCTGTACACTAGATCAAGACGATGGCTGTAATTGTTATGAAGATCTGGTTTGATACGTATTCAAAGTGATACGGTAGTCGTACGATAGACGTTCAATACACGTTCAGAGTGGTAGCATAGACGTTCAGAGTGGTACGGTAGACGTTCAATACACGTTCAACGTGGTACCATAGACGCTTAATAGATGTTCAAGTGACATGGTCTAGCCGAATGATGAGTGCAAAGAAGAAGGGAAAGTGATTCGGTCCAGCCGAAAAACAAAGACACATCCTACTTTGCAGCGAATGCAACTGTAGGCATGTTTCAAGATAATCGCTTTAACATCTGCAAGCCACAGTTCGTGTTCTATATTCGACGAATAGAAAAGTGTCAAAGTGTATTGGAGGATAACGAAGGAAACGGAGGATAACGGAGGATAAGAGACAGTGTCGAGTTCTGCAAAGAAATTGTAAGGAAATCTGCACATATATACACTAATCGAGAAACAGAATTTTAATAGAAAATTATTTTTTAGATATATAACGAAAATACAGGGTCATCCGTTAAAACTGCAACCTACGCGCGCGCCAACAGACGAAAATGGCAACACCGCCTCACGGACGCAATCCACTACAACCATACACCGGCCCAGCGTTCGGAGGGTTAACAACGACCGCTGGGTAGCAGTGATGCCTGAGCTTCGAAGATTTTAGGATGGTCTCTTTCAAATTAACGCCGCAAAGAGCTGTGCAGAATTTCCCGGCTCAGGTGAGCGAGCCGCACGCTTCGCTTTTATGATCGGTTTACCACTCGCACCCCGGATTACTGTAATGAGGTTTGAAAACAATGTCAACTGATCTCGTACCCGTCTTAATTTCAAAAATTTTACCTACGACAGGATTGGCCGCGGCGCTATACCCTTGTACGGAGAGATTTTTCGCCACCTGCGTGTAAAAGCCACAATAATGATGCATCGTTCCAAAAAATGACATTAACGGAAGCCGGTATATGCGTGGTGTTGAGTAGCTAAAAGGTTAAACATTCAAACACAAAAATTCTAGAAAAAAGAATCAAACACCGCTACAATCAAAGACACGTCCCATTAGTTACTCCTTACGTCCGATCTATGCATGCACTGCATATAAGGATAAAATTATAAAAAAGAAAACCAGAATAATAGATTCTGAGGTCTGCAGAACTAACACATAATTGAATAAAAATTTAATTTCTCAATTTATGAAAGTAATGACACAGAAACAACTAGCGTATTGTTTATCAACATCATGATTTTTAAAAAGAGCATTAAATACGGTATTAAATAAACAGTTTGCAAAAGCTTTTCACAACAATTATGGTTAAAAAATTGATAAAAGAAAAATTAAGTAAACGTAAAATATTTTGAATTATCCATCATTAAGAGGGAATAATTTTTCCTCATTTTTTCGCGCAAATTGCATTCTGATATCTTTTATAATTCAAAAGTTATACGAAAAGGGCCCCAAATTCTTCAACCCCAGTCGGGAAATTTCAAATAGCTCCTTGTGACGGTAATTTGAAAGAGACCATCCTAAAATTTTCAAAGCTCGGGCATCACTGCTGCCCAGCGGTCGCTGGCAACCCTCCGAACGCCGGGCCGATGCATGGTTGTAGTGGAATGCGTCCGTGAGGCGGTGTTGCCATTTTCGTCTGTTCGCGCGCGCGTAGGTTGCAGTTTTAACGGATGACCCTGTATGCCAGTCTATCATAGGTTGCAGTTCCGCCCCAGCTACATAGAAGGGTGGGACGGGGTTTTGCCAGAGGATCATCCGTTGGCCTATGAGCAACTATTCCGGCTAATGTGCCTGTCAGAATCTAGACTCGTCTATAACAGCATAGAGGACATTTTCGACCGGAAAATATGCCAAGGATGTTACCTAGACTTCCCTATACCACGCAGGGCATCATGTGATTGTGTAGAACACCAATTTATAGGCGAACCCTCATAGGACGTTGTTCCAAATGTATTGAGGTATATTTTAATTTAACTGTGGATGATTGGAGCATACTTAGGAACGGTGATGTCATAAATGTGGTTAATCGATGACTTTACTGAATAAATTTTATATTTATATTATTATTATTCTTTTTATTTTAATATTCTATTTTTTATATTCTTTTAATATTAAATAAATCACTTAAAACATATTAACTCTCCATTTATTTACCCATCTTCCTCCTTCTCTCATCACCAATTTCTATCGATATTGCATAATTCTTTCTTTGATTCTCGCATGTGGCATGTTTGACTTCAACAGGTATCATATTTCGTTCGCGCATTCTTCACGGCGCCAAATGATGTCATCTTGCACGACTGTCACATCACAGGGGACTCAAATTACACGTGATCGCACGATAAGTTGCGATGTTAAGATTGAATCACATTTTGAAAAATTATCAGCTTTAGAATGTCTGTGTGTTACATATTAGTTCGACAAAAATTTCTGATTGGGATTCGACTCGTCACAGGACATCCTTTTCCTGTATCCTCCTATCATCGTTGATCATTTACGCATCGACTTCACACAAATCAACAGTCAACGAATTGCCAAAATATTGGATGGTACTTCCATCATATACATGGCGGAAGCTACGATACGCCAAATGTTCAAATACGATCGCTGCATCGATCATGCGTTCTCGTGGTTGTCAGAAATTCTAAACTCCGTAAGGAGCAAATTTGTCGCCATTATACGTGCCGCTATGACATCGACTGCGGACTATGAAAAACTCATTTCAGAAAGCGAATACTTCGAACCGCATTCTTTGTTAGATTGTGAATTATTAGCGTTAGGCATGAATTCGATGATAGACGATGCTCGCAACGTATCGTAATAATGTACACATGTCTATATACTTTCCCAATAAACACAACACTTTTTTCATACGAATACCTGTATTGTCTGATACCTTATACGATCCTTTCCTAACCGCGGTAGATGTAACTTATCTCAAAATTAGCGCTCTTTTGATCTTCATTCCGTACTAGATACATTCTCCTGCATTGACACTGTACTCGTATACCCATAAATCACATGAGCTACACAACGTCAACACATCTATATTTCCACCCGCATAGCATATGCGTATTATTCTCGGGAGTGTACCTCCTATCGTTACAGTTATATGTTTTTGGCGCGACTATCGCGCGATAACCATGTAGGTTTCGACTTGCATCTTGTTCACATCATACCGCCGCATGTTTTGTATACGTGGACCGTGAGTGATAGAAACATATCGTGTCTCTCTCGCACTCCTAGTTCGAACGTCCGGGCCAACTATCCGGGCGCGATCTGGCCTTGGGGCGATAAGGGGGTTGCGGATCGCTTCAAATTGTCGCGGCGCTTTCTACAACGCGTGTTGTGGCATCGATGGTAAGACCCCCCCCCCCCCCCGCTTGCTTGCCCGCGCGCGTGTGTGTGAGGCGAGAGGGGGGGGGGGGTCGCACGTGCGCGTCCCCACCCGCCACCCCTTCGCCTCCGGTGCGGTAGCCCTCGCCCCGCTTCACCCCTTCGCCCTGCGTTGATTTAGAACCGGCCTTATATACCTACTCTGATATGAGCAGACAATTTCATAGCTTTGATTGTTCTCTTAGTGCGCGCCAAGCATCGGGTAACATGGTCAGAAATTACGCATTAACATCCGTAGGTAGTAAATATTTGGAAATTGGAATTAACGTAGGACCTATAGCCGATGTAGAAATTCTTCTCGGCGATAATCACGGGAATCATCTTATATTACCATGGCATACATGGGGTGTACTATTCGACAACCGCACAACCATCGAAGAACGTGCACAATTGCCTGGATCACCTTCGATGCGGATTGATGAATTAACGGTGGAATTTTGTCGGATTTTTGATTCATCGATTGTGAAGATGACAATGGATATTAGGTCGCTGTATTTCAAATTGAATACAGTAACATATTTGTTTAATCTGGAGCCATGTGTAAGCTATGTGTATCCGCGGCTGTATCAAATTGTAGGAGATGTGAGGACAAAATTTAAAATTTTTGTTAACGTGTTGCAACAGAGCGATGTTGCCTGCGAAACATTAGATACGCGTCGTGCTGCTAAAATCATACGTGATAGTGAACATTACTGCGAGTATTATCTTGTAGATTGTGAACTGTTAGCATGCGCCATCAATGATATTCTGGCTGATGCTTGTAGGAAAAAAAATGTTAAGTTATATTGGTATTTTTTAATTTTATATCCTTTTTATTTTAAAATAAATTTCTTAAACATATATTCTCTCTCTCCATTTTATTTACCCGTCTTCCTCATTCTCTCCTCGCCACCTAATTCGAAGATTCGACGTTTCATATAAAGAATTATATTTCGTTCATGCATTCTTCGCGTCGTGAATAAATGGTATCATCTCGCGCGGCTTTCTCAGGGGACTTAAATTACGTGCATAATCGCGCGATACGCTGCGACGCTTTAAGTATTGTTAGCTATAGAATGCTTGGTGCATATTGGTTCGCCAGATCGTTGATGATAATTATTTCCCTGCGTTGGAAATAAATGTCTGCATGTCTATTGGTATGGAAAAATTTTCGGGGTGGTAGATCGAGTTTGGAAAAGATTTTCGGGGGTTGGGCCAAGGTCGGTCGTCCCTTCCTTCGGTTAGGTATGAAAAAGGACAATGTTAAAAATAGGTTAATTTTGGCATTGACAACCAAAGAATAATTCTTTCACAGATCGATTCTATACCTTCCAAGGAACAAAAAATGTATTTGCCATTTTTCCGAGAAGTGACGGGAAAGTTGTGAAAAATGAGGCCAAAGTGCAAGAATATGACTGAGATCAGGGCGCGAATTTTTCGGTTTGATTCGGTTGATTATTTATATCAATTATAATGAATTAGTATTCTGTATAAACATCAAAGTGGTGATAAATAATGCTTTTTCGATATTATAAACATCGAAAACAAGAAATTCTTCTAGTAATAGAACGTAAATAAGGATAAGTAATAAGTGTTAAACTAAGTTGAATGTACAATAATTAATCTACTCTTGTGGTCATTACTTACATGTTTCGTCTTCATACGTCTGTGTCACTTTCTTCGGATGACGATGCATTTATGAAATAATCATTCAGAAAACTCGCAGACAAACGGACTGAAGATTTGTGTCGAGCGAAACCGAAATACCATAAAATCATCGCTACATGTGAGTAGCAGCCTACAACTCGTTCACCGATTTTGCATCCGCATGTATGTCCAATAATTGCATCAAGCCCGGTTTTGGTTTTGTCCAGTAATACGTAAACGAAATATTTTACACTGTTTGAATGTCGCGAGCGTAACTGAGTTTTTAATAAAAGGCTGTTACGAATATCTATTGCTATTTGATATTTTTGATAATCGATTACCGAAGTTGTGTTAGCTATTGTGAATTCAAAGTCACCATTCTCATTAATATGATCCGCATAATAGTAAGGAGCTTGTTTTAACTGATACGTTCCACACGTGTATACACGGAGATCGCGATCACTTAATTCGGGGAAAAAATCTAATATTGTAGCTTCGATACGTATAAATTGTGATCTGCGTGCATTCAAATTTTCTCGACGTACTAATTCAGATAGGCGATTAGGCTCGTTTGATTGCTGCAGCATTTTATCAATCATGAGCTGGTCTAATTGAGTTGTAACTATTGGTTTGAAGGTAGCATTTAACAAAGCACACGCAGTGAGTGACTCCCTCTTCTCTCAGGTTTAGGAATTGGAGGGGGAACTTTAGGCGAAGAGGGATTCACTCCCACTCTTCTTCAGTCTACCTCTCCTTGCCCCACTGCTACCTCACCGACAAACATGGAACCTTTCCTGGCAGCCCAGGACGGCACAGCGTAGAAGGCATATTATAAACGGCACAGCGTGAACGGCACAGCGTAGAAGGCATATTATAAACGGCATAGCGTGTACCGCACGTCGTATAGCATATATTGTTTATTAATTATATTCAATTCTTATTGATCTCTTATTGAGTATATTCATTCTTTATTGATTACATTTATTATTGTTTGTAGGAGATTTAAGAAATGTCAAAGATTTATGCAGAGTGCAGTAAAGCCCTTTATTAAAATGCCACGCAGTAATTACCACAAATGTTGCGATGTGTGGTACTGTAAATCATGCTATCAAAGGATGAAGCATGTAGAAGAAGCTACTGCCCCTATAAATGTAGCCGCTCTTTCTAGAGCAGGCGCAAATGTAGTTAGAAATGATACTCATGGTACTTTGGAAAATAACTCTAGAGGAGAGGTCATTCTAGATATTAATCGATCTATTATATCATCGAAATGTGTATTTGGGTGTGAAGCGCGGCGCAGTTTCAGGAGACTAAGCAAAGAAGAATGCCTAAATATATACATTACAACAAATATATTTGTTCACTATGGATCACGTGCATGTTACGTACATGGGATGAGTGATGCCTTTGAAATCCCAAAAGAATTTACAGGATATAGTAAGGGCATATCATTAAGCACCGAAGAAGTGGTGGCAGTATTCAATACCTTCAAGTCCATGATTCTGACAGAGAGACATCAGAGATCTCATGTAATACCGTTTTCGGAAATGACAGAAGACCAATTATTATTCGAAACTGGCTTAAATCGTGTAACATTTAATGATATTCTAAAAAACCCACGGGATCTGCTACATATTCATAACACTGAATTAGTGTTAGGAATTTACTTGGCAAGACTACGACGTAATTATACTTACGAACAATTGGCAATTCGTTGGGACATTAAAAGGCAAACAGCAAGTCATTATTGTAAACTAGTCAGGCAGTGTCTTCTCAGTAACTTGTGCAAAGAATACCTTTCGCCACTTCATACTCGCACACTATTATTAAATCATACTACTGAAAATGCAAAACGCCTTCACGCACCCACAGGTGACCGCGTAATCCTTGTATTCGACGGAACTTATCTTTTTATAGAAAAAAACAACAACTTTCAATTTCAGCGATCCTCATATTCAGGACACAAACATCGTAACTTAATAAAGCCTATGATGGCTGTCTGCACAGATGGCTACATTGCAGGCGTATGGGGACCTTATCCAGGAAATAAAAATGATGCATCTATATTAAATGAGCTATTACAGACTAACGAATGGAATCAGTTGACATCAGAGGATGTTTTCCTTGTGGATCGCGGCTTTCGGGATTCATTAGATTGCATTTCACAAAAAGGTTTCATAGCCAAAATGCCATCATTTCCGACTGAAAATAGAAAAACATTGACGACACAGGAAGCAAATCAATCGCGATTAGTCACAAAAAGTACCCACGTTATTTGATGATTTCAGAATTGCGTGCTACCTTCAAACCAATAGTTACAACTCAATTAGACCAGCTCATGATTGATCAAATGCTGCAGCAATCAAACGAGCCTAATCGCCTATCTGAATTAGTACGTCGAGAAAACTTGAATGCACGCAGATCACAATTTATACGTATCGAAGCTACAACATTAGATTTTTTCCCCGAATTAAGTGATCGGGATCTCCGTGTATACACGTGTGGAACGTATCAGTTAAAACAAGCTCCTCACTATTATGCGGATCATATTAATGAGAATGGTGACTTTGAATTCACAATAGCTAACACAACTTCGGTAATCGATTATCAAAAATATCAAATAGCAATAGATATTCGTAACAGCCTTTTATTAAAAACTCAGTTACGCTCGCGACATTCAAACAGTGTAAAATATTTCGTTTATGTATTACTGGACAAAACCAAAACCGGGCTTGATGCAATTATTGGACATACATGCGGATGCAAAATCGGTGAACGAGTTGTAGGCTGCTGCTTACATGTAGCGATGATTTTATGGTATTTCGGTTTCGCTCGACACAAATCTTCAGTCCGTTTGTCTGCGAGTTTTCTGAATGATTATTTCATAAATGCATCGTCATCCGAAGAAAGTGACACAGACGTATGAAGACGAAACATGTAAGTAATGACCACAAGAGTAGATTAATTATTGTACATTCAACTTAGTTTAACACTTATTACTTATCCTTATTTACGTTCTATTACTAGAAGAATTTCTTGTTTTCGATGTTTATAATATCGATAAAGCATTATTTATCACCACTTTGATGTTTATACAGAATACTAATTCATTATAATTGATATAAATAATCCTTGTTATGATTTTTTAAGTGATTATTCTCCCAGTAGATCATGCTCCGAAGAGAATCAAACCGAAAAATTCGCGCCCTGGTCTCATGTCAGTCATATTCTTGTACTTTGGCCTTATTTTTCACAACTTTCCCGTCACTTCTCGGAAAAATGGCCAATACATTTTTTGTTCCTTGGAAGGTATAGAATCGATCTGTGAAAGAATTATTCTTTGGTCGTCAATGCCAAAATTAACCTATTTTTAACATTGTCCTTTTCGGGGGTCATTCCCTCCCTCTGAAAAAAATGTCCGACGGCGGGCCAGGTCTAGAGAGGTCTCCGCGGCGGCTCGGCCTGGACTGATCCCCTGCATGAGTGCGGCTTCCCCCACTCCGCGGCTCGTGCGCTCGCAGCCAATTTCCCACTTCCCGCTCTCCCCGCGCCCAGAGTTCCCTCCACCGCACTCCCCCGCGCGCCCGCACTTTCCCCCGCCCCTGCGCTCCCCGCATTGCCCCATGGATTAGATTCCCCCTAGCCATAGTACTCTCACAAAATACAATTAAGTGTTAAGAAGGTACTTGATATACAAGAAATTGAAGATGCTTGCACCAAAAGCAGTAAAATAGTCGGTCATTTCCGACATTTTGCTTTAGCTACAAGTGCACTCGATAAAAAAACATGATCAATTAGAGCTTTCCCGATTGCAGTTAATACAGAAGTGTCCAACTCGATGCAATTTCGCTTTCTATATGTGTGAAAGACTGCTTAAAAATAGGTCCGCAATTACTGCTGTTCTTTCTGATCGAAACACGACGAAAGTATATACCGCTAGGAAATTAGAAATTAATGAAAATGATCGGCCTCTTCTTGAAGATATAATAAAGATTTTGAAGATTTTGATTGTTTCTTCGGGATCCGTGGCCACGGGTGCCACCCCTGACACCAGTGCCGCGCCGGAGTGTTTCCATCGCAGGCCACCCCGACGCAAAGGAGTAGAATGATACGCGGGTGAATACACGGCACAACTATATTTGCATATACAGAGCAATCACCTCGGCCCACTGTTATTTTTACTTTTTGTTAACGATATCGCTAATGTTATTCTAAATGCCAAATTTGTACTCTACGCCGATGATATTAAATTATTTAAGGCTGTCTCATCTTTACATGATGCGCAGAACTTGCAAGCGGATTTGAGTCGCATTGGAAGCTGGTGTATAGGTAACAATTTAGGTTTTAACAACAGCAAGTGTTATATCATGCGCTATTACCGTGGCTCTCGTCCACTTGTTGTCAATTACAGCCTTGGCAACTTAACTTTGCAATCGGTAGACACTATTGACGATTTAGGCGTCCGCTTCAATAGAAATTTAACCTTCTCTTCACACGTCTCACGCGCTTGTGCCGAGGCATCGAGAGCTCTTTACTTTATTAAACGTGCAGCTTCCGATTTCAAGCATATTTTCACGCTTAAAACATTGCATCAGATTATTGTGCTACCGCATCTAATCTACAGCACCGTAATATTCTATCCCTTATATGCGAAAGATTTCAGGCATCTGGAAAGGATCCAGCATCTATTTCTACGTTTTGCTGCATTTAAAAGGGGAACTCCTATGAGCCGTACTCAGCAGGATTACGGGGCTATACGCACTGAGCTTGGGCTGCTAAACATTTGTGATCAGTTTAAGTTAGTTGTCATCTGTTTCCTATACAACGTCTTAAATAGCCGAATCGATTAGTATTTACTGGGGTCTATAAATTTGTGTGCGATGTCGCGGAACATACGTCGTAAGTTTTATTTTCGGATAGGCTGTCCCAAGTCACATTACGGTACGCGTGATCCCGTTCATAGATGCTGCGAAACGGCGGACTATTTCTTCTCTTGTTTAGACCTTTTTAATGGGTCGCCTCAACGACTCAAGGCGCAAGTTATTTCTGAACTAGAGCGTAGACTACCATAGCGTTATTGTTATCTTTACTTTTGCGATTATTATTTTTCCTTTCTCTCTTTCTGTATCTGTGCATGTATTTTTCTTGTGCGCCATACAGGCTAACTATAACTGACTGTCTCTCACTTAGTTATATGCTTCATTGTATCTAAAGGGTACGCGCCGTAAAATAAATAAATAAATAAATAAATGAATGAATGAATGAATAAATGAATAAATAAATACATAAATAAATAAATAACAATATAACCCGCACGTCCGAACGCTACGGCATTCGGTACAAAACCGTCTTCTCGCCGTTGTTCTCGAAGGGGGTTGACCCTCTTCTGTCTTCAGCTACGAGCACCAGCAGACTATGCACGGGCCAATACCCGGTGCTCGCAACAGTATGATCACATATTTAGTAAATATTGTTGCGGGGTAAAGGCCTCTTGTTAGCTGTCATGATTTATTTACAGTTACACGAGTTCAAACATTTCAGGTTATAAAATTAAGTAGTACATCCTCTATAATGTATATATTATAGAATGTAATACACCATAACGATGTACACTTTTAATAAATCTTGTATAAATGACAGGACATCTTTCCATTTAGTGTTGTATGAGGAAGTAAATCACAATTATACCTATCAGTATACAGGGTGTTCCAAAAATGCTGCAGTTCCTTGAAGGGGGTGACTCAGGGGGTGATTACAAACAACTTTTTCCTTTACGAAAATGCACTCCGAGGTTTCGTTAACGAGATATTAAGAAAAAGCACCGACTAATCAGAGCGCGCGCCTTTCGCCCGAGCTGCCGCGGTAGCGTTGGCTACGCGGTAGGCGGCTGCGCTTGTACTACGAACGTACGAACAAGCAAGTCGGCACGCATCGAAGGAAACTGCGTTACATAGCTTTATTTTTTAAAACAGAATCTTAAACAATAGTTATTTGAAGCGAGAGAACAAGAAATACGTAAATTTCGTTTTCAAATAACGCATAAACGAAAAGGTAATATAACAGAAAATGTACGACAAGTGATCGTAGTTCCTTATTGAGGTAAAAATCCGTAGTTTAATAACGGCCACCACAACTAAATTTAAAAAATAATATTAGGTGTATGAATAAATTCTTTCCGACTGGATTTACATAATCAGTAGGTACAAAGCTACCGAATTTCTATCGAGTGGTATTCGTAAGCTGCTAGAAAAATGGCTAAAGATAATTAACAATAATGGATATTATTTCGATGATTGAGTTGTTTTCATATTTTTTAAATCAAACTGTCATTGTACCCTAAAATCGGAAAGAATTTATTTCTACACCTAATAATCACCAATAAATTAAATAAAACTCACCCATTCGGACATTCCTTTCCTTCCTTTTCGGAAACCTGTGTCACTGGGTCACTCTACCGATCCTGGTCATTGGTGGACGAAAAGATTTATGGTAGTGTAGCGCCCAGTGCTCAGCTGATCGCAGGTACATATGACACCATCATAGTAAAGGGTCGCAACGTCAAATGCGTTCGGATTAATGTACCGAATATTCACTTCACTGCACGGCTACTAACACTAATCACTTCATTTATTTTTCATGGAACGTGTTGTTGCAACGTTATGAAAGTTTGTGGAAATGAATTTTCACTTGGTGTTCGAAGCCGTGGGTATTCCCTCGCAAATACTCGCGCAGCAGCACTTGCGTCTCCGTTGCTCGAGCGGTACACCTAGAACATCGCGTAATACTTTTGAGCAGTGAACATTTCTGCGACGTGATTGCTAGCTGACTGACAATGTTTTTTTCAAGCAACTTCCTCTACCCCCAAATAGTTTCTCTCCTTCCATTATGAGTTAACTCCCACCAGGCCAAGAAGCTTCAGGTAAAAAGAAGCCATCACATTTTCGGAACGCACGTGCTTCGCAGAAGTGCAACCAACTAATTCGTACACTTTCAAAAAAGCCGGTTTATGACCGTATTGTCCCGCGAGTCGGCGATATAGAACGGTTTCCTACAGTTTTGGGTAATTTATGGCTTAGGTGGTTTTGCCCCGTAGCAGGTGCGAACTCAGGGTATTGGAAAAGGGAAACAGGAAACAGGATTTTCTTCTTTATAGCAACTCGAAGACATTCTGTTTTTCTTCTCTTGGGACCGTTTCGAACCGAAACACGTGGTGTCTGCTGCCTATCTCGAAGCAATGGGTACATTGGCAGTAAAGGAACGGAGCCCGGGCTTTTTTGAAAGTGTACGATGGTTCGTTCGTTGCACTTCTGCGAAGCATGTGTGTTTCGAAAATGTGATGTCTTTTTTTACCTGAAGCCTCTTGGTCTGGTGGGAGTTAACTCATAATGGAAGGAGAGAAACTATTTGGGGGTAGAGGAAGTTGCTTGGAAAAAATCTTGTCAGTCAGCTAGCAATCACGTCGCAGAAATGTTCTTTACTCAAATGAATTACGCGATGTTTGGGTGTACCCCCTGAGCAACGGAGACGCAAGTGCTGCTGCGCGAGTATTTGCGAGAGAATACCCACGGCTCCGAACGCCAAGTGAAAATTCATTTCCACAAACTTTCATAACGTTGCAACAACACGTTCCATGAAAAATAAATGAAGTGATTAGTGTTAGTAGCCGTGCAGTGAAGTTAATATTCGGTACATTAATCCGAACGCATTTGACGTTGCGACCCTTTACTATGATGGTGTCATATGTACCTGCGATCAGCTGAGCACTGGACGCTACACTACCATAAATCTTTTCGTCCACCAATAACCAGGATCGGTAGAGTGACCCAGTGACACAGGTTTCCGAAAAGGAAGGAAAGGAATGTCCGAATGGGTGAGTTTTATTTAATTTATTGGTGATTATTAGGTGTAGAAATAAATTCTTTTCGATTTCAGGGTAAAATGACAGTTTGATTTAAAAAATATGAAAACAACTCAATCATCGAAATAATGTCCACTATTGTTAATTACCTTTTGCCATTTTTCTGGCAGCTTACGAATACCACTCGATAGAAATTCGGTAGCTTTGTACCTACTGATTATGTAAATCCAGTCGGAAAGAATTTATTCATACACCTAATATTATTTTTTAAATTTAGTTGTGTTGGCCGTTATTAAACTACGGATTTTTACCTCAATAAGGAATAACGATCACTTGTCGTACATTTTCTGTTACATTCCTTTTTGTTTATGCGTTATTTGAAAACGAAATTTACGTATTTCTTGTCCTCTCGCTTTAAATAACTATTATTTAAGATTCTGCTTTAAAAAAAAGCTATGTAACGCGGTTTCTTTCGATGCGTGCCGACTTGATTGTTCGTACGTTCGTAGTACAAGCGCAGCGACCTACCGCGTAGCCAACGCTACCGCGAGAGCTCGGATGGAAGGCGCGCGCTCTGATTAGGTCGGTGCTTTTTGTTAATATCTCGTTAATGAAACCTCGGAGAGCATTTTTGTAAAGGAAAAAGTTGTTTGCAATCACCTCCTGTTTTCACCCCCTTCAAGGAACCGCAGCATTTTTGGAACACCCTGTATGTACTCTCACTGCGTTCTTTCTAATGAAGGGTAATAAAGCATCGGAGTGTCCTTCACATTTTACATTTCTACTCATATTGGCCGTTAAGCATCGCTGCAAACTAATCTGTTCGTCGCCCTTCAGGAACATTAAAGTTTTTGAGTTTATGACTCGCGAGTCAAATGCTAAAGAAAGCGGAAGTATGGAACAATGTTGTGACTTCTTCTATTCAGGCTACTACACTCCTTACATTAATTAAAGGATCCCCTCTAGGAACTCGAAAGATATGGGCAAATTCACATGGTCCTAACTCCGGCCAAAATGGTCGTATCGATATCTTAAATAGATTAAAAAAAAATAAATTAAAAACCACTTCAAAAAAATAAAATTGCACTAAAAAGTAAAATATAATTTTTTCCCTTATTTAATCTACGACTCTCATATTTTTTGTGTCGCCAGATTTACACAGTCCAAATGATGAGGCACCGATTTAAAAAATATGAGTCGTAGAATAAATAAGGAAAAAAATTATTTTTTACTTTTTAGTGAAATTTTTTTTTTTTAAGTCAGTTTTAATTTTTAAAAATGTTTTTATTTTTAACTTTTTAGTTTTATATATTTTGACACAACATGCTGGGGAGATATGCGCGTACGTACATAAAATAATAATGATTAGGTGACAATAGTCTTTATTATTAACCAGAACTAGCAAAATATTAGGCCAGTGTTGATGCAGTGTAGGATGGGACCACCGGGGCATCGTCCCCTTTCGAATGAAAAAAAAAAGATCATCACAGTCGGTCCATATGCTGAGGAGTTATGCGGGGACAAACATAAAAGAGATACAAACGGGTCGAATCCATAACCTCCTCCTTTTTGAAGTCGGTTAAGAATATTGATTAAAAGTGTGGAATCTCTACTTTCAGGCATTTTTTCAGATTCTAGCTATATTGCTTTTCGGCATAGTCATAGCGATATAAAGAACACTTGGTCAATTTTTGAAAAGTTTCTTCAACTTTGCGATGTTCCACGGGAAGAATGAAATTTTTTTACATAGATGCCATTTACACTAGTCGAAAGCGAGCGCTTTCCTGTCTAAAAACAGAGTAATAAAGAGTGATCCAAGAAATCGCCCCTTTTTGGTCCCACGATTTTGGAACTGAATTTTATGCTAAACGATCCCTTATAATGAGACATCAATCGCACGAAATTTTCAACTTGAGGTTACAATTAGTTTCTGAGATATGGGAGGTCAAAGAAGTTAAAGTCCGTTAATGCGTCAGCCCATACCCTTCGATGTACGGACTTTTATGCCAGTCCGATAATTTAAACCAGGAGATTGGAGCAGACCAATTTTTTATTTGCTTCGCTCCACTCCTGCTCCTCCCCAGCTGCCATTTTTTAGATAAAAATTCTTTTAATCCTTTCAAACAGTCATATTTCATTTGCACTAAACCCCATCTTTTTAGTTTTTCACTTTCATATAAAAAAAAATTCATAAAGAATGCTTAATTTTCGGACAAAGAAATTCCTATGCCTCCTTAATACCGGGCTGCACGGCCCTGTGATATAATATTTTTTCAATGATGAAAACTTGAGAATTGGTATTTATTAGAAGCATTTCATTCATCTGCTCTTATAAAATGAAAGAAAATTCAAATAATAAAAAAAAATTTGGAGCAGTAGAACAGTAAAAATTTTCCGTGCCCGGCTCTGCTCTTGCTCCGGGCGAAACTCTATTGCTCCATTACTCCGCGCTCCAGCTTCGAGCTCCGCTCCAACGCTCTGATTTAAATCGAATTTAAAACGAAGTTGAACTTAGATTTTCAAAACTCACAATGGCCGATTCAATATGGTGGACGAGATATTTAAAAAAAGCACCCAGTGCACAGACATTTATATTTCTTGATTTTGATTTCTTCTTTTGTGAATTTTAAAAATCTAAGTTCAAATTCGTTGTTATAAATCAGCAAAACCCCTGGGAATAATTGTTTCAATTATCGGACTGACATAAAAGTTCGTACATCGAAGAGTACGGGCTAACGCGTTAACGAATTTTCACCTTTTTGACCTCCCATATCTTAGAAACTAATTGTCACTTCAACTTGAAAATTTTGTGCGATTGATGTCTCATTATAAGGTATCGTTTAGTATAACATTTAGTTCCAAAATCGTGGGACCAAAAAGAGGCGAAAAAGCCTCATTTTTGGTTCACTCTTTCTTGTGCGAATTTCCAACTTTGAAGTAAAACTTCGTTTTTTTTTTACTTTAGTTGTGTTTAGCAAGCGATACAATCATCGTGGAACGTTCATGCAAAAAGCAATAGAAAGGTCAGTCTTTCCTAAATAGGAAAGTCCCCCTAAATAGGGGGGGGGGGGGGCTGGTGTAGCCGGTCGAAGAAATCGATCTTTTTTTGCACAAATCAATAGTTGAACATCACTATAATATGTTCCCAAAGCCGCAAAACGAAATTCGAAAAATTAAAGCGGATATAGCCGGTTTTGCTACGGAGCGCCAGGTTACCACAAAACTTTAAGGCGGGAGCTTGATGTATAGCGGGTCCAAGAAATTTATTTTTTTTTGGCATAAATCAATAGTTAAACATCACGATAATATGCTCCCAAAGCCACAAAACGAAATTCGGAAAATTAAAGCGGATATAGCCGGCTCTGCTACGGAGCACCAGGTTACCAGAAAACTTGAAATGTGTTTTTCTCGAAACGACAGTTTTACAATTTGCGGGCAATGTAACTCCAAAAATATTCAACCAATCGTCTTGGCCTTGTGCACGGATATTTGTGAACATTTTCTTCACAGAGCTTAGTTATTGGTATAATAATATTGTTTAAATAAATAACTGTTTTTACACATTTAAGGCAAAATTTCGTTATAAAATATGAACTTTTTTTCAAGAGGCCCCCAATTGTTCAATTTTGCATCTTTTAAGTTATAAATTTATACGATTTGTGCATACACTCATAAACTAAATGAAAATTGTTCGATTTTTGGTTTCAGATTAAATCAAAAGACGCTACGTTGCCCGCAGTGGAACAATTGCGTCGCCAACTGACTGGGCATAAACCCTTATAACTTTGTTATTTGCCGCTCTTTTTTAATAAAATTTTTTTTTATCTATCTTAACCTGATAATACAATATCCTGAAAGTTTGAGAAAGATCGATTAAATACTTTCTTTAAAAAAAATTCGCGAAAAATGCCTCGATTTTCAGCTAGTTACACCAGGCTCCCCCCTTAACACATTCCGCACGATCATTTCTGAAGGTATAGGGCAGATAGTGTCGGTTTGTGTCTTATGACATCAGCCGTGCGGAATGTGTTAAGGCGTATCTTTTGCTATTTCGATTAGGTTAACATTTCGGTATTCCATGTCCTTTCGAAAATGTGCTTAAAAATTGTATAAATGCCATTTTGTGAAAGCTCATTTTAAAGCGGAGAGTCTGCCGATTCTTTTGAGTTTCACCGGAACCTGCTGCGATAACTTTTTTAGGGTAAAGAGTACAATGGTTGGCCACTTAAGTAAGAGTGTCACATAAATAATGAATTATAAATGTGAATTTAGTAAATTTGAAATGGAAATCAATATAAATAAGTACGAAAAACCCCTAATAATCTAAAAATAAATAGAATTTATAAAAAAAAATCAAGAATGTATAAAAATATACAAAAAATATGTTTCCTACGAAGAAATATAGTTATTGGCATGGTCAAGACAGTAATTGTCCAATCGGTTCGACAGTGATTGGCCGCTATTTGATACATAATATAACCGGAAAGAAAATGTTACCTGATTTGGCGATAGAAATAAGATTAAAATTATTCAATAAAAATGGATATATTTTATGTAGTATGTATTTGTCGTGTTTGTTTCTGTTTTGAACAGGGGGCTAATTAATGTTTCACCATTAACATGGTTAAAAACCGGTCACTGGCCGTCCGGCCAATTACTATCATTCAACATTATTCATATGACAGTTGTTGGCCCCCCTGTTTTTTCATAATATATGTATAATTTTAACAAATAAATAACTCTTTTATAAAGTTTCAACTTTTATTTATCGATATATACCGAATATAAGAGATATACATATCATAAATACATTAAACTATTCGCAAACTTTCAACTGTACTCTTATGATTTTTTTATTAAATGGCTGTAATTTCCAAGCTTCAAAGCCGCGTCATCCTATTTGCTTTTATATATAATCACAGTATATAATGAGTGGAGAAATATTGATTACATCCGAAGCAATAAAGTACAAGGAATATAAATATGTTCATTAAAAAAAGGCATGACATTGGTATTTCTTTATATTCATTTATTTTTCAAAATAAGGCCAATCACTGTCAGGTGGCCAACCACTGTACTCTTTACCCCTACTTTGTGGCCTGTATGTCTGAAATTACCGTTTCTCGGAAGGGATCTGTGGTAGTTGAAAGTTATTTTTGAGCCGGGTGTACATTAGGGTGGTCGCAAGACATAGGGGGAATATTTTTTTTGTCGTATCTTCGACGGGAACCCGTAAAAAGTTGCCAATTGGTGTAAAAAGGAGATTGTCAAAGTTTCAGCTCGATCGGATAACGTTATAATACCTGCCTCATCAGCTCTCAAGTATTAAAACAATATTTTTTTAAAATAATCGGGGTTTTCCGCTATGAAATTAGAAAGGTTTATCCTAGGAACGTGTTTTTTTAGTTTCGTATAGAATGTTCCTGGCTTCAATTTTCATTGACACAAGTTGTTTGACAAACGTACAGATCGGAAGATATTTGACTTTTTCGAGGGCCGGTGCTGTTCCGGACCAGGAAAATCGACTTTTTCAAAAAAATGTGAAAATTCGCTTAAGTTGATAATTATTTTTTTTGAATGTTTTTCTATTATTTTTTTAGTTATTTAGCATCAAAGAGTTCGAGTAAAATACTTTTTAAAAAATAAATTTTCAACCAGGTAGGTGAATGGAATGAGTGGGAGAGGGGGGGGGGGGGGAGAAAGAAAATATCGACATACGAATCAACTATTTATTATAATCAAACCATAATGAATTTAAAATATTATACTTAATTATTACAAATACAATCTTCAGAAATAGCAAGTAGTAACATCAGAACAGGTTTCATATCTAAATTAAATATTAATTATAAATTAATAATAATAGATAAATTAATAATAATAGGTAGGTAGGTCAAATTGGTAGGTAAATCTGTCAGATTGAGTCACTAGAATCAAGTAGGTTGTAGAGGTATCGAGAGGGCAGATTTCAATGTGTCTATGAATAATTTTCGACATTCAGTAACTGCTTGCAAAACATACTACTTCTGCTCTTTATTTTTGTTATGCTCGCATTGTAGCCTTGCATTAATTTGACATCCCCTTCGGCTGTGTCGTTTACAACCTGAAAACGTTTGGCAATTCCCTGTCCTTTCAAAAATTATTGTGTTTTGAGAAAAACAGTGATGATGACTATGAGCTAAGCAAGCTCATTGACCTTGAGGAAGAAAACATACAAGAACGATATGATAGTTACAGCCAAAATCGCTTTGAAAGAAGTTCATTTTTTTTTGGTCAAATAACTCGATTACTTTATTACACCACTGACATTCAACTTCGTCAAAAGGATCAACATTTCAACTCATTTCTTACATTCCGATCTGGATATTTGGAATAAAGACCTGGAATTTTTGAAAGGACAGGGAATTGTCAAACGTTTTAGGGTTGTAAACGACACAGCCGAAAGGTGTGTCAAATGAATGCTAGACTACAATGCGAGCATAACAAAAGATGAAGAGCAAAAATAATATATTTCGCAAGTAGTTGCAGAATGTCGAAAATTATTCCCAGACACATTGAAATCTACTCTCCAAAACCCTCTATGTACCACTTACTTGATTCTAGTGACTCAATCTGACAAATCTACCTACCAATTTGACCTACCTACCTATAATTATTCATTTATATATTATTATTAATATACTTATTAATTTGTATATGATTATTAATTTATAATTAATATTTAATTTAGACATAAAATCTGTTCTGATGTTACAACTTGCTATTTCTGAAGATTGTTTTTGTAATAATTAAGTTTAATATTTTAAATTCAGTATGATTTGATCATTATAAATTATGAATTCGTATGTCGATGTTTTCTTTCTTCTCTCCCCGCCCCCATACCATTCCTTCATTTCACCTACCTGGTTGAAAATCTATTTTTTAAAAAGTATTTTACTCGAACTTGTTGTGGAAGGTGCCTGGGTCGAGATTCTCCCTGAGAATCTCGCGGTATCCCTTGGTTGTCCTTCGCTCTTGTCGTCTGACGGGCTCCGAATGCTTGGGCGAAGGTGCTGGGACGGGTATACTCGGTTGGAAACCGAGGATAGTAAGATTCTTGGCCGGTTAACGAGTTAGGACTCACGGTAGGGTTGAATAAGGTTTATTCTGTCCCGATCTGGGTTACACGGACACTGTGACAATTACGTGTGAGTCTCGTATAGAGTCTGAGCTCGCATTGCTCGTACATCGTTCTTTTATCTTAATCGGGGTGAAGCGGGGACCATCGGGGTCTCCGTCTTTGGCCCGTTTTTGGTATTTCGCAATGTGCTGATGGTTCTCAGTATGCTTCCGTAATCTCTTATTCGGTTGTGCCGGATTTCGGCCGCTCGATTAGGGGCAATCGGAATGCGTGCTGGGTCGTTATGCTTGGGTGTCGGTTGGGTCACAACAAACTCTTTGATGCTAATGTCCCACGCCGGGTGACGGTGTTTGGGGACAATGACAATGTGAGATTGTACGGGAACGTTAGACACGAAAGCGTGTTTTGTAGCACTATGGTAGCAGGGAGGCTAGGTACGAAAGCGAGTTTCGTAGCACTTGGAACTCGGGAATTTAGGCACGAAAACGAGTTTCGTAGCACAAGAAGAGTTGGAAATTTAGGCACGAAAGCGAGTTTCGTAGCACAAGGAGAGTTGGGAATTTAGGCACGAAAGCGAGTTTCGTAGCACAAGGAGGAATGGGAATTTTGGCACAAAAGGGAGTTTCGTAGCACAAGGAGAGATGGGAAGGTTAAGCAATAATCGCGCACCAGGGTGGCACCCGTTAGAGTACAGATGGTTAGTATTTAAAGATTCGGTAATTGGAATTATCTCTGCACTGAAATAAGAAGCTACACGTAATATTTCTGTGAAATATGTCTAGACGTATGGTCGTGCAAAACCTAAGTAAAAGTAAGCCTTGTAAACACTACAAGAAGTTCCGAGTGTTTGCGAATCGAGATCAGCTGTTGCAGTGGCTTATAATGATTTGCGATCTCCATGAGAACGAAGGATCAATACAATAAATCCAAACGGTATTAGAGACACAAGCGTTTATTTAGTAGAACGTACAAGCATCAGCCATGCAATATTAATGTGAAATGCAATGGCTGTAGGGTTAATATAATAACGCGTAAGACGTTAAGCATTAGTACATAGATATAACAATAGGCATTAGCAATAACCAATAACATAAAATGCGAAAGGCGTTAGCAATAGGTAATAATATCAATGGCGATCAAACAATGGTACGATAAGGTAACTTGTACGACAAGTGGTTTCCATAGAAGAGGACTACGGGCGCTGGGTCCCTTGTATTTATATGGTGCTCCGGAATATCAGGTATGAGGGCTATGCGCGATGTGCACCATGAGTCATGTGCAAAGTATGCGTCGCAATTGGGATATCAGCGGTTCTTATTTGGGGCTCCGACTCAACCCAATTGATAGTTTTTGGGTGTTTTAGTTGGGAAGGGGTAAGAGTGGCTTTGATTTGGTGGGGTACAGAGAGGGGGTGAGACGTGGTCTCGATTTAAGAGGGTTTTTAGGAAATGAACCCTGCTCTTAATTTAGAAGGGGTTTTTGGGACGAGGGGTTTGTTTTAGATTTAGATGCGAGTGAGGAGATCGTGCCTCGTTGGGCGAAGAGGGGTAGGGGATTTCATACTTGATCATCGCGAGATGGGGACCGCTAAGGTACATCTTCTGGTTGGCCCAGTGGTTGGGGAGTTGTTAGAATTCAGTTCTTAGGGATAGTGGCGGAATCCTGGAGTGGTTTCTGGGGACGACTCTAATTAGGACGCGCGAAAAATTAGTGGGACGTCACACTCAATAACTAAAAAATTGTAGAAAAACATTAAAAAAAAACAAATTATCAGCTTAAGCGAATTTTTACATTTCTTTGAAAAAGTCGATTTTCCAAGTCCGAAACAGCACCGGTCCTCGAGAAAGCCAAATTTATTCCGATCTGTACGTTTGTCAAACAAGTTGTGGCAGTGAAAATTGAAACACCCGAGTTTTTTTTTTTAGAAAAATAGCTGTTTTTTAATATTTAGGGTTGATGAGGCAGGTATTATCACGTTTTCCGATCAAGCTGAAACTTTGTCAACCTCATTTTCACACCAATTGGCAACTTTTTAAGGGTTCGTGCCAAAGAAATTCGGGCATCGATTTCTTGCCACCACCCTAGTGTACATCTTATAAAGAAAATTACTCCAAAGATTATCAGTCCTTATTATTGTATTATTATTGTCTTTGTTTTCTAGCATCTCTGAAACTGAACAAGCAGCGTTTCTAACTTTGGTTGACACAGCTGCAGCAAAGTTACAAAATTTAGTAGAACCAAGGTTAAGTTCAGAATTTTCGAGGGCAGGATTATTTGCAAAGAATTCGTCGTTGTTGACGGAAAACGTGAATATTGATCAAGAAACGATAAAGGAACAACAAGAAATTTCACCCAGTACACAAATTCCAATACTGCCGATTATTGATCAAATTGTTAAGAAACCGAACAAAACGAGTGTCCTCGAGGAGGAATCTTTGTTACTGCAAAATGTAGGCGTAGAAAAAGTGGTAGAACTTGAAGAAGTGGTGGTAGTAAGGGCAGAGCAAGGTCTTATTATCACTGATGAATCGGACTTTAGTCTCGAGGATGAAATTGTGACAGTACTGCCCGATGAGGTACCTAAAGTTGATGAAATGTATACAACAGGGTTCGAATTGAGCGACACTGAAGCCAAAGCTCAATTAGTTGAACATACAAAGGACGATGCTGCTGTAATTGTTCTTAATGATGGAATTGTGTCAGTAGGATCTGCAGATCCTCATGAAGATATTCCATCTTTCAACGAGTGGACGCAAAAGAGGCTAGAAGAAGCTGAAAAGAAGAAGAGTGAGTATTTAAACTTGTGGATCCATAATTGTCATACAGGGTGTCCCAAAAATTATGGAGTTTCTTGACAGAGGTGACTCAGGGGCTGATTTGAAACAACTTCTTCCCTAGCGAAAATATTGTCCGAAGCATCGTTAACGAGCTATTAACAAAAACACTGACCAATCAGAGCGCAAGTCTTCCGCTCGAGCTCCCACGGTAACTTTGGCTACACAGTAGGCGGCTGCGCTTGTACTACTAACAAGCAAACCGGCATATATCGAAGGAAACCGCGCAAAATAACAAATGAAAAAAGACGTAACATACAAAATCGAACTTTTCGTCATTTTTTGGTTGTCATTTAACCCTCTGTATTCTGAGCGTGTGTTAATTTTGACCCACCGTTTCAGAGTGCTCACGCACACAGTAACAGAGCTGTTAATATTATTCGCAGCCAAGCGGTCATTTAGCTGTCGTCAAGCAGGGCCTCATGCTTGGGGGTGTCATAAACCGGGGTTTTCCGGGGACAATGCTGGGGCCTAAAGAGTAGAAAGCTCGAAGCGACTGCGTTGTCTCGGGGCATTCGCGAATGTATAACCGACAACGACACTTTGCTGCTTTCTCGTGTCTTTTCCTGTGAATATTGCAATCGCGATAGAAGCGACGAGAAGAAAGATTGTAAAAAAAAACTAGCAGGTCACAAGCGTGGTAACTGTTGTTTCTCTGTAGGGAACAATAACAAATATCACACTGTATGCGATACGTGTAAAAAACATGTGTGTAAAAAGCACTTTACAGAAAACCGCACACTTTTATATAATATATGTAGTAATATAAATGTCGAATAAACATAATTTTTTTATAATTCACAAATTGCAACCCTATTATTGTTTTGTATATGTACAACAAGTATCCAAACGTAATCCGAAACCCTCTTCCACTACGTTCCGTCGTATTTCGGCGAGGATCTGGAGCTTGAGCAACCATCCTTACCTGAATACTGTATCGGTGAGGGTCTCGAGCGACCGTGAATATATATTAGTGAACTATCGATGTGGGTCTGCAAAGACCCAGGCTCAGGACCCGCAGTCCCGTACTCGGAAGGTTAAAGTGAATAATGAATAAAGGATAAATCGAGGAAAATCATGTCAAAAGTAAAAATACGAATATATAGTTTTCCTTTAAAGCACAATCGAAAATAATAATTATTTGGAGTGAGAGGATAAGGAACACACAAATTTCCTTTTGTTAATATCGTACAGACGAAAATGTAATGTAACAGGAAATGAACGAAAAGTAATCGTAGTTCGTTGTTGTGATAAAAATCCGTAATTCAATAACGACCAACACTGTGACTGATAATGCACAGAACTGTTTTAAAATTGCGAAGAAAAATTTATGTACCGAAATTTTTAGAATTATCGCCGGAAATTTGCCATAGCCTGCGTTAAATTTAAAAAATAATAATCACCAAAAAAGTAACTAAAACTCACCCTTTCGGAAATTCACCTGCAGCTTGAAAACCTGTGTCACTAAGTCACTGAACCGATCCTGGTCATCGACGGATGCGCCCAGTGCACAGCTGGTCCCAGGTATACGACATCACCCAAAGTTAATGGTCCCAACGTCAATTGTGTCTGGGTAAATGTATCCAATATTCACTTCACTGCACGTCTACCAACACTGATCACTTAATTTATTTTTCACGGAACGCGCTATTCCTACGATATAAAATTTGGTAGAAATGAATTTTCACTTGGCGTTCGGAGCCGTGAGTATAGCCGCGTAAATCCTTGTACAATAGTAGTTGCGTCTCCCTTATTCTAAGGAAAACATGATGTAATACTCTTATGTAAAAAACATTTCTGTGACGCGATTACTAACTAACTGACTGGATTTTTTCCAAGGAGCTTCCTCTATCCCCAAGTAGTTTCTCTCGTTCTAATATGAGTTAACTCCCACCACGATAACAGGCCTAAGGTAAAAAGAAGGCAGCACATTTTTGAAACACACATTTGCAGAAGTGCAATGAACGGACCATCGTGCACCTTTACAAAAGCCGTGTTCCTTCCGTGTACTGCCAATGTACCTATTGCTTCGAGATAGGCAGCAGACACCACGTGTTTCAGTTCGAAAGGGTCCGAAAAGAAGAGAAATAGAAAGTCTTCGAGTTGCTATAAAGAAGAAAATGCATACCATTCCTATTTCCCTTTTCCGATACCCTGAGTTCACGTCTGCTACGAGGCGGAACCAGTTAAGCCATAAATTACGCAAAACTGTTGGAAATCGTCCTCTACCGCCGACTCGCGGGACATAACGGTCATAAACCACGACCCTGGCGAAATGCTCTGGCCGACCAACCTGATTAATTTTAGGGAACTAGCAATTAAAAAGTATTATCCAACATAAAGACGGATCCCTTATCTCTCGAGTATAAACATGTGCTCGAATTTCAAAACAAAAGCACGCGTTGACGTATTGCGTGTGAGAGAAAGTGGCCTTTAAGTCCGATTGGTTCTAACCTAACCAATCTGTTCTGCATCCCTCCAAAGCGGCCACACTCTTGAAGAGGCCCTGTTCGCAGCAATGTCTCCTTCCCAAGGTCCACCTTCTCTCGCACGGAATACGTAAATGCCTGCTTTTGTTTTGAAATTCTAACACATGTTTATACTAAAGCCGGATCCAGACTTGAATGAGTATACGCTGAGCAAGGCTGAACGCACACGAATATTTTGGTGTGGACGAGAGAAACGGTAGCCAGGGCCGCATGCTTCTACGTCAAAAAATGTTAAGCATGGACGCATATGCTAGTGTGGTCGTGTCATTCGTGGTGACTCTACGCATGCGGCCCGACTCGCAAATGCCGACGGAGGCATATGGCCTGAGCCGACCGTTGTCGGTTTTCTTCCACACATCACAGGGAGTTTGGAGTGCATTGCGCTCAGCGTGGAAGATAGAAGCAAATGAGATACTTTTCTGAAATCCTCGATGTCTACGATTTTCATGATGCTATTGAAATATATTGTAGCCTATATGAAATGAGAGAGGGCTACGTCCTCATTTTTTCAGATTCGAAATTGTTTAAAAAATACAAATTATCAGTTTCCTGTTTTCGATGATTTTTACAAAACGGCTTCAGAAATGAATTTTAATGACCTAAATTATTAAAGGCATGATCTTGCGTCTTTTTTTTATCAGATTTATAGCAGAACCAGCTAAGCCATAAATTACCCAAAACTGTAGGAAACCGTTGCCTATCGCCGACTCGCGGGATAATGCGGTCATAAACCGGCTTTTTTGAAAGTGTACGAGTTCATTTGTTGCACTTCTGCGAAGCAAGTGTGTTTCGAAAATGTGATGTTTTTTTTACCTGAAACCTCTTGGCCTGGTGGGAGTTAATTCATAATGGAAGGAGAGAAACTATTTGGAGGTAAAGGAAGTTGCTTGGAAAAAATCTTGTCAGTCAGCTCGCAATCACGTCGCAGAAATGTTCTCTGTTCAAAAGTATTACGCGATGTTCTGGGTGTACCCCCCGAACAACTGAGACGCAAGTGCTGCTGCGCGAGTATTTGCGAGGGAATACCCACGGCTCCGAACCCCAAGTGAAAATTCATTTCCACAAATTTTTATAACGTTGAAACAACACCTTCCATGAAAAATAAATTAAGTGATTAGTGTTACTAGCCGTGCAGTGAAGTGAATATTCGGTACATTAATCCGAACGCACTTGACGTTGCGACTCTTTACTTTGGGTGGTGTCGTATGTACCTGTGATCAGCTGAGCACTGGGAGTTACCCTACCATAAATCTATTCGTCCACCGATGACCAGGATCGGTACACTGATCCAGTGAAACAGGTTTCCGAAAAGGAAGGAAAGAAATGTCCGAATGGGTGAGTTTTATTTAATTTATTGGTGATTATTAGGTGTAGAAGTAAATTCTTTCCGATTTTAGGGTAAAATGACAGTTTGATTTAAAAAATATGAAAACAACTCAATCATCGAAATAATATCCATTATTGTTAATTATCTTTTGCCATTTTTCTAGCAGCTTACGAATACCACTCGATAGAAATTCGGTAGCTTTGTACCTACTGATTATGTAAATCCAGTCGGATAGAATTTATACATACACCTAATATTATTTTTTAAATTTAGTTGTGTTGGCCGTTATTAAACTACGGATTTTGACCTCAATAAGGAATAACGATCACTTGTCGTACATTTTCTGTTACATTCCTTTTTGTTTATGCGTTATTTGAAAACGAAATTTACGTATTTCTTGTCCTCTCGCTTTAAATAACTATTAGTTAAGATTCTGCTTTAAAAAAAAAAGCTATGTAACGCGGTTTCCTTCGATGCGTGCCGACTTGCTTGTTCGTACGTTCGTAGGACAAGCGCAGCGACCTACCGCGTAGCCAACGCTACCGCGAGAGCTCTGATGGAAGGCGCGCGCTCTGATTGGTCGGTGCTTTTTGTTAATATCTCGTTAACGAAACCTCGGAGAGCATTTTCGTAAAGGAAAAAGTTGTTTGCAATCACCTCCTGTTTTCACCCCCTTCAAGGAACCGCAGCATTTTTGGAACACCCTGTATATCCGCGGTAATCCAGTGCTCTCGCGAGAAAGCGCGCGAGAAGCTTCGCCACCTGGTGGTGACATCGCGGTGATGCTATCGCGCAGTCCGAATATGCGCATTTGCGTGCGAAGTAGACTGTCGTATACATGGGTCACGTGGTCCGCAAAGCAGCTGTACACATGAAATTTTTGCATATAAATTACATGTTAATAACGTATTTTTGAGACATACTACATAGCCTTTGTCCGTTCGTAATGTTCAAGGATGCTGTAGTTAAAATTTCGTAATGATTGGTACAGTACTTTTTGAGATTTTTGTTTACACACAAACAAACGCTGTAGCTTTATTATAATAGTAAGATTGGACCTCCTCTAACACCTCCTAAAATATGGCTACGTACACCGTTTAAACCCTGTATTGTAGTGTGTATAATACGTGTGTTTGGGCGTTGCCTAGGCACAACAACGGAGTTGATTCTACAACACTTTTATAAGTATTAGAATTTCCATTACCTACATAATTTATATACCCTGACTCTGTATAGTTCTTGCTTGTTAAACATTTCCGTAAGAGCGTTCACTTCCATTTTACCAGCAGATCCCGTATGATTTATTTGGCAGTTGTTTTCATGCTCAGTTTTTTACTCGTCATATTCTTCCGTGTTTTCTTTTTGGTCCATACCTCTCATTCTTTACAATATGGTGATATGATATTCACATTCACATCATGAGTTTTACTTGAGTGCACATCGATGAAACTGCATACTCCGTATACAGAGGAAAATCCGCATTTTTGCCACGTTCCATCTCCGGAAACAGTTAAATCATGTGACATTTTCGACTTCTTCCAAGTTTGTTCTTAGTGGTTCTTTTTTTGCGTGCATCTTTCATTAATAATTGAGCACCTGTCTTGGACGCTGTGTGAATGTTCCTCCGATTTTTGTCGTGTGGCTTTTGAGAAACGGGAGGAGGTAGATCCATCATTCCGCAAAATCTTTTTTCACCAACTGCTTCTTGACCTAAACTGCTCATAGAAAATGTGAAGCAGCAATTTATTTCATACGCTAAACCCATTCCGCAAAATCTTTTTTCACCGACTGCTCCTTGACCTAAACTGCGCATAGAAAATGTGAAGCGGCGATTTGTTTCATACGCTAAACCGATTGGTGGATACGAATCAATTTTAGGAGGCCGACAAACTTCACAGAACACCACGATTTTAAACCCAAGACCACAAGAGTTTTGTGTTTCAAACTTCAAATTACCTCCACATTCTTGAAACTTTACAATTTGTGGAATTTTACCAAAAACCGTCTGCCGACACTATCACGTCACTAAAACTCTTGACTTTTTCTGCTGCTATCTTGATTGCTTTTGTCTGATTCTCTAAATTCCACTTACAGAGTGGTTTTGGTCGTTTCGGGGTCCAGTCTTTTCGATATATACCACGAGCTTCTGGATAACTCTTTTTTTTATTCATGGTGACATGTGTTGAAATAAACACGAAAAACAATCGACTTATTACTTATGAGTATATACTTATACGTTCGACACAGTTCGACTTAAATACACGGGCATTTAACCCTCGCATGATGATGGCCGAATCGTCAGAGACCCGTAAAGCGGCAACGTTGACTGAGTCGGATCGTGCATCGTCGAATGTTTACATTCGTAGAAAGGTGTATCGGCGAGGAAGTCGTTCAATATAATGCAGCGCTGTCAAGCGTAGGGACTCCTCACACACCTACTTCCCCTTCCAATCTTTAGCTGTGACGGCGTATGTCACCGTGTGTCACTAATACATACGTCGTATGGTGATGTCCGAACTCGCTTGACAACGGAGGCGCTGGTCTGTAATGGTCGCCTCTTTAGCGTTGCGCAGTATTCCTGGCAATGCAGACGAGAGTGGGAGAACCCCGAGTGTACGCGTACACGACCTTGGACACCCCTGATATAGTGTCTATGTTTACCAGTCATGAGCGAACAGGTCATCGGCTTTTACAGTTCGTCATGCGAGCGTTTACGCCGCGTGTTGCACACCGCGTTTTTTCGCTCTAACACGTTCGCAAAACGGGCTGACTCACTCGCACGCAAGGCCAACTCGTGGCCTCAGATTACGGCTTCTGTGTACCTGTGCGTCGCGCAGTATAAGACGTTATAACTTTTGTAGATATTCGAATTTCTCAAAATCGCTATAGAATGATATTCTAGATACACGAATCTTTAAAAAAATGCAAAAAATTCCATTTTTTCAATCCAGGAAAATACTATGCCCCCTTAAAACAACGACATCTTTTTAAATGTATACTTTATGCATTTTGCATTATTAATTAATTTATTGTCTTTAATAAATATGTCAAAATTAACGTCCAAATTAACATATATAAGGACCTCGGAGTTCATTTTTTATGAGTGGTAGACTAGCTCTGTTTCTCTCTTCCCGTCACTTAATATTCATTAGGGGAGAGTCGTACAGTACCGGCCGATTTGTTAAAATTTTTTTCCTATCATTAAAATCCTTAGGTTTTTCTTTGTTTTACTGCAGAAAAATATCCGAAGTTAAACAGATAAACGAAAAATGGACGCAAGACGATATGAATGCTACTTCAGAACAAAATTAGACTAAACTAAACTTACACTAGACTTTGATGAACAAGTCACTGAGTGCATCATTTGTCAAGAATCCTTCAAGGAAGATTGGGTGCAGTGCATCAAATGCAAGAGTTGGGCCTACGTGAGTGTATAGACCAAGAAAATATCGATCATTTTAACTCTGATATTTGTAGACGTGCCTAAATAAAACTTCTTTCCTATTGTTAAATTGTTTTTTTTTATTGAACTAACATTTTTAATTACTTATATATTAAAATCTACCAACTAAGTAGCTAGCTGGTACTGGACGACAATTTTTCGTTTGCTGCGAATTACAACTTTTTTATTCCAGTGAATTATTAATCATTATGATACAATTTAAGCAAAACGATTTGTCCTCCATTATTAAACAGCATTTGTACTACAAATTACTTATTTGAAATTTCATTTTTACCAACAGTAGCCCAAGTTATAGTACAAAAGCTTAGAGTGGCTGGTACTGCATCACTCTCCCCTTAGAAAAAATCCTCCCTGTAAAAACTGAATTGGCGGGAATAGGGGGAAAGTAGCAAATTATTTTTTATAAATTTTGACATACCGATCATCGTCAAGACAACAATTTTTTTAAGTCACGTTCAGAAGTTTAAATTTAAAATTCGCAAATTAATGTTTTGACGTTGCCATAGAATACAAAAATAAGTAAACATTGAGAAATTTTATCGGTGTATCGGAAAAATAGTTATTTTACGTACTGTTTCTTTTTCTAACAGTATATAGTACACTAAGGTCGGGATCAGATACATTGACCGGTGAGTCGCATGAGGGGTATTGTCCCACCACACTGCCTACCTGCCTCGGTGCTCCTTTTCTCAACGTCTTCTGACTCGCTCTCGTGCCATCTCGCTCTCGCCTTCGCCGAATAAGAGTGAACCAGAAGTGGCGGAGATAGCGTCAAGCTCCTAACGTGAGGGCCAACCGAGCTCTTAAAGTAGAGATACATACATCAGAATAGGTGTGGGTTAGGTCCGAAAAAATTGAGGAGTTTTATTGGTCAGAATATTAATTCTTTCTCGATAGCTTCATTTCGTATTGGTCTACGCATAGGTTCGTAACGCACACAACTATTACGCTAAGAATAAATAACATTCACACGGCTACGTCTAGGCGGAGCCGAGCAGCGTTTCTTTTACCCCACCATACCTTTTGGAGGGCACACAACTCGAACTGACAAATCCATGATCGTCAGATGGTGATGGCTGATTTCTCATCGACCACTGTTCGCGAAAGCGAACTGACCGGCCAATATATCTGATCCCGATCTTAGACAAAATATGGTATAATACTATACAGGGTGTCCTAGAATTGAGGAACAATACGGAATATGCCATATCCTGATGTAAGAAGACAGCGAAATGGCCTTTACCGTTTTGGAATCCGAGGCTTCGTTCTCTAAATATTAACAGTTGAATGTTAACTGTGGAATTTCCGGGCCGCGAGGTTTAAAGCCGGGTCAGTTGAGGGCGCGGTAGCGTATACTCGCATAATGATCCTCTAGGTAGTGATCGGAAAATGTGTTCTGCGTTTTCTATTGGTCGATGCAATTTGGGTCAAAACCGAAAGTAGAGAGAGCAAGTAAATAAGTAGAAAAAGAAAGAGATACTGCGTCTACCAATTGGATTCCACAACATTAAGCGAAAAGTGGGATCAGCAGCAAACTTCATTTAATACTGAAGTGCCCGCCGATTTGCGACTTCCGCTTTTGACCAAAATTGACCAAAATGGTGGACACATTTTCCGATCACTACCTAGAGGATCACTACACTCGCACGCACTTGTAGGAGTCGCGCGTAGATACAGGTTCACACAATAGTAGAGCTGACTGTGCAGGTTTATACCGTGAAAATGGTATCCCGCTATCGCGCCACACGCAAAAATTCTACAGTGTGTGGGTCTGTATCTACGTGCCTCCTACGTGTGCGTGCTGGGGGTCACTGTTCTGCGTCAGCTATTTCATCTTTAAACCTCATGACCCGAAGCTTCCACCGCTAATATGCAACTATTAATATCTCGAGAACCAAGCCTCGGATCCCAAAACAGTAAAGGAATTTTCGATATCTTTTTGCATGAGGATATTACATGTTCCGGATTGTGCTACAATTTTGGGATACCCTGTATATTATAGTACGATTCGCAACTCTAGCTCACGAACTTCGCTATTCTCAACAAGGTAAAATATTAGAAAAGGGCCGGAAAGTTCGAGTTATGAAAAATACATTTAAATATACAGGGCGTTCCTCTACCTATGGACAATACTCTAGGATGTGATTATACAGGTAAAAATAAGCCGAAAATCAAGAGTGATGAAATTGCGGTACCTAAATGGGCGTGTATCGTTGGCGCTTGCGGGCTACGCGGAAGTGAGCGGAACACGTCAACTGCCTGTAAGACATTCCGCTCACCTCCGCGTGCTCTTCACTCGCTAACGATGCACGCGTATTTACGTGAAATTCAAAGTCAATTATCTCAAAAACGAAGCCTGTACCGCAATTTCGTCACTCTTGATTTCCAACTTATTTTCGCCTGTAGAATATGCCCCAAAAATATTGTCTATAGGTAGAAGAACACCCTGTATAATTTACCGTTTTTACAGCTTGCAGTACATACCTATTACAAATGTCGGTATGTAGCGAATGAGAAAAAGAAACCAAAGTGAAATTAAATAGAAAACCGTTTCCCTATGATTAGGACAGAATTTCTGAAAAAAAAAGTTTTTTGCTTATACAGGGTGTCCGCGGGAAGAATGGACAGCTGGATAACTCCTAAAGTATTGGAGATAAATTTTTTTTTACATGGAATTGCGTGGTTCGAGGGGAGGGTCAATTTATTAGCGCAGACGAATTATTTTATGGATTATTATTTTAAACGATACGATGGTCGAGTTCGGTTTTTTAGATGGAACCATTTTTTTTTTTGAAGAGATCACTTGATAGTGCGTTCCAAGACAAATTCAATAAGCTTTAATGTATAAACTTGATTTCCACTGGATTTTGAGATATAGCGCTTGCAAATTTACTGATTTTCTCTGGAAGAAAACCCGCTGGAATAGCAAACACCGGGAACGGTCTTGCTGGCGCCACGGGTGGCATTGCCTGTTGAAACAGATACCTACCTGCCAAAGGTCTACGCCAGGAATGGCAGGCCCAAAGGCTGGACAATTCTTTTCTGTCAGAAATGCTACTTAGGTAGGTACATCTGCGGTATCGAGAAGCGCACCGTTGATGTTTCAAAACATCATAAAATTTACTTTGAAACTCACTTTTCAACTTGAATAATCTTTTATTTCGCACTTGCTTCTACGTTCGGATGACCGGTTCTTTTGGGCGGAATGCAAGTTCGATTGGTTAGAGTTCGGAGATGTGAAAATTGCTAGACCAAATTTCAACCATAGGGAGCAGATTGTATTAGGACCAATCGGATTTGCATCCCTCACAAACGGCTGCTCCATTGAAGAGACCCTCTTCACAGCAATATCTCCTCCCCAATGCCCACCTTCTTTCGCACGTGTAGCTCGTGTTTATACTCGAGAGATAAGGCATCTGTGCGAATTTGTAGGGAGGACCTCGCATCGACAGCAGGCTACCCCTTTTCTTCCTGTGATTGTAGGAGCGTAGATGTCTGGATGCCAGTTATTGAATTCAAGTGACGATAGAAACACTTTATTACAAAACACACATGTACTATAATTAAAGTAAATCGTATTCCTCGCGGGAAGGAGTACTGATAATTAGGGCTGTTCGAGTGCTCGAATATTCGGGCGGCTTGAAATTCGCACCAAGCCGGGACTCGGTTTTCGTGCCGAGCCGGATACTCGTAAAATTCGGGCGGCCCGAAAAATCCGGGTAGCTCGAGTTTGTTTCGAGCGGCTTGAAAAATTCGGGTAGTCCGAATCGTTTCGGGCCGCCCGGAAGAACCGGATAGCCCGAATTGTTTCGGGCAGCTCGAAAGAAGGGGCTAGCTCGAATTGTCTCGGGTGGCTCGGAAAATCCGAACGCCTTGAATGTGGCTCGAGTAGTGCGACTGTGTTTAATAGGTGAAATATTTCGAACGGTATGGAATATTTTAAGAATTATTTTTCTACTGGTATGTAAATGATGGTTATCAATAATGCGAAGCATTAAAATGCAAACGTTAAATAGAAATATTCAGTAACAGTTGATAATAACACTAGTTTACAGCCATTTTGCGCAGCAGATGCCACTATTCTTTTCTTCTGTAAAATGGGTCGCTGATTCCGAAAATAAGGTCAAAAAAATTTTCTATGGATACGTTTTCGAGATATCAACAGGAGATATTTAAAGTGAGAAAACACCGTCGAAATTGACCAAATCGCACAAAAGACAAAAAAAGTGAAGTCATTTTCACTGGCACTATTTCTAAAACACATACATATTAACAAAATACTTGAAAAATGTATAGAATTAATTAAAATTGAAATAAGACAATAAAATGAAAAAAAAAACACAAAAGCCGTGAAAAAATGAAATTTGAGTGTTTTCACACAATTGTCTCTAGCTTCGGAGTTTAACCATAGATTTTCTTCAGTAGCACCTTGTTTTCTTCGTAAAAGTGCAGACTCACCGTAAGAAATGAGAAACTGGGCCCAATTTTGGGATTTCCATTTGTCCCATATCGGTCATTCGCAACACAAGATATTCGCAATTAAGTGGAATCACCTTTTTGATATACAGGTAAAAAGTTCACCTGTTGATATCGCGAAAACGTATCCATACAAAAAATTTTAGATCTTATTTTTGGAAACAGCGGCCCATTTTACATAAGAAAAAAATAGTGGCATCTGCTGCGCAAAATGGCTGTAAACTAGTATTATTTTCAATTGTTACCGAATATTTCTATTTAACGTTTGCATTTTAATTCTTTGCATTATTGATAACCATCATTTACATCCCAGTAGAAAAATATTTCTTAAAATATTCCATACCGTTCGAAATATTTTACCTACTCAACACAGTCAGTCGAGTCGAGCCAAGCTCAGCTCGCTTTATTCGAGTACCCGAACAGCTTTACTTATCTCGCCCTATCTCTCTATACTTTTATAGATTTCAGACCCTTCGGGGTCCAAACGCAAAATATACAGAACTTTCTGTCAGTAATGTGTAACTGGCCTTGTACCTGATAAAAATAGTGATGCGTTTTGTTCATTGAAATACCTGTTTTACATGTGATAATGCGCCGAACAGCGGGAACATTTTCAATAGCTTCTTCCGGTGTAAAGTCCTCCGCTGATTTGGGGCATTTACTTTCCACAATACCCTCTTGACGGATGATTCCATCTGGTGAAGCTCCTAAGAACGGGATGCAACTGTCGATGAAAATTCCACATTCTGCAATATCTGTATATTTCTTCTTCAATTCTTTGCGAGCAATTTTCTCGCATTCTTTCCCGTATTCCACAGCAGGTGCACTAATTAACTTCGGATACACAAATGATTTCACTGTATTTGCGCATAGCGTGTCAGGTCAGCGACGGCACACTTGTCCAAAATTGGATGCTGTCAACAATTTGGACCTGTACTGCAACCATCTGCGGTTCTTCGTTTGTCCGATGGTTTCTTCTTCAATAGCATGTCCTTTGCCTTGCCACTCACTGAGCATTTGCATATGCTTCTCTCGCTCCAGTTAATAAATTTCATAAAAGCATGCCTGGCTTTTGTGCATTTCGTTCATAATCAGAATCTTTTTGCGAGTGTAATTGCTTGCGTACATATCGCGCAGCCTTCGTTCCCTTCTGTTTTTCAACTCTCTTTTCCTTTTCATTCTTCTTCTTTCCTTCCATTTGGCGCACAACCTCGGGCGCTTTCTTCTTCATTACCGCATTCAATCGCGAGTTCACTTGGTTCGTGTTGTACTCCACGACAGCAGCAGCACATCTCCCTGTATACGATCCTCTTTCGGCGAAATTTAATCTTTTTCCGCCAGTGTACTTCGCAATTATTACATTCAAACTTTCCACACCGTTATTAGTAGTGCTACAGAGTAAGCTCTCCGCATGACCTAACAGTGGACGAAGTATTTCTTTTACGTCCTGGTACACTCCAATTTTCATCAATTCTGGAACGATGTTTCTTTCATTCTCTTTATTCTTTCCATCGCAGAAATATTATAATTGTGCACACTCTTTATGTTCACCAAACACGTGGGTCGGAACATTCTGTATGTCACCATACAATTTCTTCGTTTTCTGGTTGATTGATACATTCTGATTGTATCTAAACTTTGCAGCTTTTACGATATCCGTGCGTATCCTGCGAATGCTACTTTCCACAGTTTGCCTCAATGGTCCAGGTGTAGTCTTCTTTACAATCGCTATAATTTTTGTGTAAAAGTTTCGCAACAAATGATTCGTGCATTCAACTTTTTTTACCCGTATCTGGCTCTTAAATGGGCCCACATCAATAATCTTCTTATACACGCTGCTATACCCATCAGCAATCAGAGTATAATAAACGAGCCCACGTTTTTCTACGTTAGTATTGAATCCTTCTACTATAGCATCGCTTCTCATAGCAGTCGATGCTCGAGATGTGTTCCAGTTTTTGAAACATGTGTGCTTTCGGGGTTCTGACTTGTTTTTCGCAGCAATCCGGCAAATTTTGCAAACTTTATTTCGAAAGCTGTAAAATAAAACTTTTTTCGTCTGATAGCCAACTATCATGCCGACTCCAGACGTAGAACCGTAAGATCCACTGCGGTAGGATCTCTTCATCCAGCTTCCGTCGGCCACGATGGAGATGTGGGGGATTCCCGATTCGGGAAGAATGACGCCTCTTTCAATCCCCAAACATTTTTCTTCTTCAGGCGCTACTAACATCTCTTCTTTTGCAGCGGCAATTGCGGACGTGACGAATTCATCTTGATTCTTTACGAAGTCTCTCTTCGACATGCAACATATGTTCACTCCCGCAAAAGTGAGTTCCAAGTGGGCATATCTGCCTCCATATAAAATTGTTGCATTAACGGCGCCCTGATTGCTATCCACTTCTTACGCTACGTCCGATTGATTGCGGATTTCAGCTTTGTAATGGCACAAAGTGCACATTACGCTGAAGATTCTCTTGAAGCCACACCGTTTCACACGAGTTATTCGTGGGTGTTCAATGCCACAGTCGTCCATATTTTTTGCATACTTACCTATTTTTTGCAATTGAGCAAGCACATTTGGGAAACTCATTATATTGTTGCTATTTAGGAAACGTGATTGCTCTTGCGGCTTGTTCTTCGCAACTTTTTCTACAACGAAGTTTGCTTCTTTATTACTTTCTATATAAAATTCCTCAAGCGCATCTTCTTTCTCCCGAACTGGCCGTATCAGTATCTTCATCGGATGGCAAGTACATTATCCTTTGATGCGTATGATTTCGTCCATTGGATGTTGATGGTTCCTCTACTATACGTTCCTCGGCCACTTCTTCCAGATGTTGTCCTGCGGCCTGTGTCGTCTGCCGTTTTAGCCCTTTCTTGTTTCTTCTGAAGGGCTAAAGTCCTCTTTTGGTGATATAATTTCCGTTTTGATAATTCCTTTGCGTACGAACGTAAATGTCGCGAACGAAACACAACTCAACACAACGCAACATAACTCAAAATCCTTCTGCCCGTTGCGAAAAAACATAAACGCGAACCGTGAATGTGAAACTTGAATCCGAAGATTTGTCTGTGATGCGTTTTGAAACAAATGACGCTCTACAAACCAGGCAACGGCGGAAACGTTAGAGAGTCAGTCGGTTGAAAGAACGCAAATCGCAGGTGTGTTGAAGGAATCGACAATATGAATAACGTAAGTATTATATTGTATACTGTTATACAGAGTGATTCTCTGACTAGAGTCTTCAAAAGCGATGCCTCCAATAAGCCGCGCCTCGCGGAGTTTCGTAGATTTCGACGCTCGCGACGAGGTTCTCTACGCCATATTAAAAAATTCTTTATTCTTCATCGAATCGATATGGCGGTGGTACGAATGAGTTCCTGGCGTTCTCCCGATCAAAATCATGTCAAATGTCATGTAAATCGGTTTATTTTTAATGAAGTTAGCCTAGGGCCATTTTTATCGGCACGACATCGATTGACGCCATTTTCGCAAAGATCTGATGAGAAATGCAGAACGTGAAATTCGTCAATTCGGCTTATTGGCGGCATTGTCGTTGAGGATTCTAGCGACAGAGTTACCCTGTATGTTCATACAATCTTACTATTTGTCATAAAATAATACATTTATTATTTCATTTCCAGATGAAAGTAGCGTTGCTAAGTGACGTGAGGCGGGAGGAGGAAAAGGCAGAGGAAAAGAAGGAAGAAAAGAAGGAGGAAAAGAAGATGGAAATGAAGGAGGAAGCGAAGGAGGACACCAAGTTGCAAATGGAGACGAGGGCGGAATTGTAAAACGTAATTATGTGGAATGTGGTTTATAATGTGACCGTGATTACATATGTCTGAATCAGTGTTGGGCAACATGTAATCTAGTTACAAATTACAAATTACGATTAAAATGTAATTGTTGTAATTGATTACACATTATTTTCTGTAATCGTTAATTCATGTAGTTAACCACAATATTTTGTATAATTGTGTAATTGATTACACATTATTTTTTGTAATCGTTAATTTAAGTAGTTGACCACAATATTATTCTAAATTAACGATTACAAAAAATAATGTGTAACCGATTACATTTTAATCGTAATTTGTAATTTGTAATTAGATTACATTTTGCCCAACTCTGGTGTGAATAATATTCCGTTTCTGTCCGATATTTTTTATGTTATGTAAGTTTATGAAAATGTAATTAAATAAACAATTTCGAAACTAGAAAAATGAGTACTTAGCCCTCCCTAATTTCATATGGACTACAATTTATTTCAATATCATGAAAATCCGGGACATCGACAATTTGAAAAAAGTATCTCATCTGCTCATATCGTTCACGCTGAGCGCAATGCACTCCAAACTTCCTTTGATGTGTGGAAGAAAACTGACAAAGGTCGGCTCAGCCCATGTGCCTTCGTCGGTATTCGCGAGTCGTGTGGCATGCGTCGAGTCACCACGAATGACACGACCACACTAGCATATGCGTTCACGCTCACCCTTTCTGACGTAGAAGCGTGCGACCCTGGCTACAGTTTCACCCGTCCACATCAGAATATTCGTGCGCGTTCAGCCTTGCTCAGCGTATACTCATTCAAGTCTGGATCCGGCTTTAGACAAGAACTGAACCGTCCTTGGAATGGGGGGGGGGGGGGGACCTTACGATTAAATACGAGCACGGAGTCCCTACTACCATCGTACCTTCTTGGGCGCCACGTCATCCAAAAAAACTGAAGCAAAAACCAAAGGCCCTGAACATCTACCATCAGAATGTGCGCGGACTGCGTGCGGACTGTCTGCCTTTGCTCGGCCTATCTCATGCTTTTCTGTGGATCCGGACGTATACATTTTGATTGAAACATGGCACACCGAAGGTTTTTCCCGAAACTTGGCCTACATAACTTTAATACATGTCGCCTGGATAGAAATCCAGAAACCAGAGTTGGGCATTATTCGACTAAATTTTCATTCGAATACGTATTCATATAAATCCCCAAGATTTATTCGCGAATAACGAATAACGATTTTATTCGACGAAAAATTATTCGTTATTCACGAATAAATCTGTACCGTTATTCGAGCCAAATTTATTCGAATAAGAATTTATTCGTTATTCGACCTGATTGAACGACGAATAAATGTGATACCCGACATCTATCGATGGAAGTCTGTACTGTGTCCAACACACGTTTGGACGTATGTGTCAGGTCGCGTGCGTATGCGTCTGAACGCGTGTGTTGGTCGGGTGCGTCTGGATGCCGAGTTATGACAAGAGTTACTTAACCTAAAACATTCCCTAGTAGCATTTATTTGTTGGGAATTTGTTGGGCCAATAACGTGTTATCCGTTGGCCAACTGTTGTGCCCGCTATTTTTAAATGGGCCAACGATTGTAACCAACGCAAGCCCAACTGAAGGTTTCTTTCCATAGGCCCAACTAAACCTACACAGCACAGACGTCTGAAAGACGTCAATTGTACGTCCGTTTTAGGTCTGGACGGCTTTAGTACATCTTTTAGGCGTCTTTAGACGTCTGCGTGCTATGTGGGAAGGTTTCTTTCCAAAAGACGTCTTAAAGACGTCCCGAAGGCGTCTTGGGGAACTTCAAAAGACGTCGTAAAGACGTCTTTTTCAGGTCTGGTTTAGGAAAAAAAATTTGCCGTGAGGAGAATCGAACTCAAACTTTCCACTTACGAAGCAACCGCTGTTCGCACCTACCCAACACATTTCTTTGTAAACACTTCTAATTTCTAGTTACATACCTAGCATTAATTGTTTATAAAAACTGCGCAATGACGCGAAATATTCTACAAAATATCATCATTCGACCTTTAGACTCATTCCTTAAAATTTTACATTCGTCTTAAGACAGACGTCCTTATTACGTATTTATAAATAAGAAAAGAAAAATCAAAACTTGGAATATAATAACAGGTTTTTGGATGTAGCAAATTTTCTGACGTTTGTAACACGACATTTAATCATCGTTGTAAATTTTTTGTTAATTAACCAACCATAGTAATTGTAGTCCCAATATTGAATATTCGTAGGCAAACTGTCGTAACTTTTTGTTAATTAACCAACCATAATAATTGTAGGCCCAACATTGAATATTCGTAGGCAAACTGTCGTAACTTTTTGTTAATTAACCAACTATAATAATTGTAGGCCCAACATTGAATATTCGTTGGTAAACTGTCGTAAGTTTTTTGTCGGCAAATTTTTAGGCAAATTTGTAGGCAAAATACTAGCTATATCCCAACTAATTTACAAGAAATTATTCGAATAAATTTTCGAAGATTGTTCGAATAAAAATTTATTCGTACAAATTTATTCGAATTCTTATTCGAATGAAAATTTAGTCGATTAATGCCCAACTCTGCCAGAGACCAGCACTTTTGCCCGGGGTGGCGGATTCTTGATTGGTGTGCGCAGGTCAATAACCAGTTATTAGAATTATGCTGTAATCGCGGGTTTTTTTATTTTGGTACCTGATATATCCCGGCCGCCGCGGACCTCGTTTCTTACACGAATCGCTGCGAGTCTATGTCTGCACAACTTCGGGGTGTCAGAGAGGGTAGCGCCATTTACCATTCTATCTACCATTTTTGGGTGCTAGCAGTAATATCGGAGCTACTGTAATCGAGTATTTCAATGAAATTGGCCTGCTCCAGACAGACAGCATTTGCAACGACAGGAGCATCATGCTGGATCTAGTTTTCACGAATGACACGTCTATTCGCATGGAGGCCGTCCTAGATATCCTAGTGGACACATATCTACACCATTCGGCTCTGTCGGCTTCGATCAGGGCTTATCCAACCTGCTTTCATCCCAGGATATCTTGCTCGCGTCCAGTCTTTGGAGCCGGGGACTACCTTGTCATCAACTGCTTTCTTGGCTCTTTTGACTGGGACACTAGCTTACAACAATTGCCCCTGGACAGTACAGTGGACTTTCTTTACACTCGCATTAATGAGGCCATCGAGTGTTTTGTTTCGTTGTGCACCTCCTTTCGGTCATCATTTCCGAGCTGGTTCTCGAGGAATCTGAAGCACATGGTCAGAGCCAAGAAGAAAGCTCATGTTCGGTTGAAGCTATCTCACTCGTGGGGTGATTACTTGCATTTCTCGCAGCTACATTCCGCGCGTAAAGTTCTGGCGCGCAAAGATTATAAGATCTACATATGTTTGGTGGAGACTAGCATCCCGCGGAATATTAAGTTTCTCTGGAAACATGTTAACTCAAAGCGCGATATGAATGTGTTTCCCGGAGTCATGTTCTCAGGCGACTCTCGTGCCGATTCTGCCATCTATATAGCTACGTTCTTTGCCAATCATTTTACTTCAAATTACGTCTCTTATGCAGCTAGCATGAACAGAGCGAACTGCAGTGTAGCATCAACTGTGGACATACCGAATTTGGATATAAGCTTATGCGAGCTTTTTGAGGCACTTGGTTCGTTGAATGTCAACAAAAGTCCTGGTAGTGACAATGTGCTTTCGATATTCCTCAAAATATGTCAACACTCCTTGTCCCGGCCGCTATGGATTATATTTAACCGCTCGCTGAGGCAGGGCAGATTTCCTACACGTTGAAAATCCAGCTTACAAGGGAACACTGCGAACCCGCACTCACCGATTGGAACACAACTTTGTGAGTTTATAGAGTGACTCAGAACAAGAACAACGGTGTGTTTCATTCGGGCCCTATCGCCCTTTAAGGGGGCGAAAACTAACCTCAGAGTCAAGGAGGCACTTCCACTTTTTCGCGTATAACTCCCAAACTACAACAGACAGAAAAAAAGGTTTCAAACAAAAGTTTAATGGTGAAATGAGCACTGCAAACTTGCGTTAACAAAATTTTGAAAAAAGTTTTTTCGTTCAGGTATTCTTTTAAACTTTTTTCAACATTTTGTTAACGCAAGTTTGCAGTGCCCATTGCACCATTAAACTTTTGATTGAAACTTTTTGTTCTGTCTGTTGTAGTTTGAGAGTTATATGCGAAAAAGTGGAAGTGCCTATTTGACTTTGAGGTTAGTTTTCACTGCCTTAAAGGGCGATAGGGCCCAAACGAAATTCACCGTTGTTCTTGTCTTCAGTAAATCCAGAAACCCATAAACTTGCGTTCCAATCGGTGAGTGCGGGTTCGCGGTGTTTCCTTCTTAGTGACGCCTCTTTTTAAAGCTGAGGAGAGAGCAGACGTTAAGAACTATAGACTGATGGCTATCCTATGCTCGATTTGCAATTTCGTATTGGGCATTGGAAAGGGGCCCACGCAGCAAATGCAAGCCCAACATGGCCCTGAAATGAAGTCGATCGGTCCCGTGGAAGCAGAATCGAGACTCATCGGTGAAAAGGACATTTGTCCATTGACGCTGACCCCAGTGAACGTAACGATGAGTGTATGTCAAACGCTGCCGTTGATGTCTGGGAATGAGCAAGGGGACTCGCATTGGACGCCTCGAACGTCAGCCAACCTCCCTCAAAGGACGCCTGCGTCCTTTCCCTGATCTGCGATTGTACTGTCCATTCCCTCGAAATCGAACATAAACACGGCTCACAACTGACTGACTTACACCCAAAAAATTGGCAACATGTCGCTGACTGTGGCCTTCCTCTAACAGAGTCACAAGTCGAGCGACTTCGTAGTCAAATAGATAACGTCGGGACATAATTCGACACAAAAAAAGGAGTGAGCATAAGCCTTGTTACGCACTTGCGGCAAGTTGCCGGCGACCAGGTTGCCGACGACCACGAGGTATACGGGAATATATGAGTTCGTACGCACTTGGTCGCGGCGAACAACAAAGGTTTCTGTTGTCCTGTCAACCAAGTTGCCGGCAACTTGTCGCCAGTGCGTAACGGGCCTAAGGTCGAGTTTGGACTCGCAGGTTGTTGCTTGCGTAGCGGGCCGGCGAGATCTCATCTTTCCGTGCTGGCGAATGCGGAGTAAGGCGCACGTCCGACCCCGCAATCTCCTCTTATGATGCGGTTTTGTCATTTCGAAGAGATGAAATAAAAATGTTTTTAAAATTTCTTAAAACCTTTTCTTGTAACTAAAATGATGTTGAACTAACAAAAAAGACACGCAACAATCGTTAAAAAGCCGCAAGAACAAAAAAGCGTTTGAAGAGAAAACGTAACGTGAAACAGGCGATCCTTCAATTTTTCCGACTATATCGCATGTTTGACCATCTAAGACATACGGAAGAAAAATCTGATCGCTCCAGCCTTTTGCAGTGTTAATGGGTACTGTTTACTCGGAAAAAAGGTGGGCACTTATATGATTCCATAATTTTTCTTGAAGTGGCATGTGGCAGCACGTTTTGTAAAAAGTGTTAAATATGCAACTTTGTAGGTCATTTAATACGATTAAAAAAATAAATTGAAATTGGCAACTAATGGTTCTGAAAGGAAAATTTCTTAGCTTTCCAAACCACTCATGAAAATTTTAGTACAATCGTACGTTCGCAAGTTACAGGAGTTCAAAATATAAAGTACCTTTTTTGCTTTGATCGCGAATAACTCGGCCAATAAAAATCATACCGCAAAACAAAAAAAACAGACTTAGAGAAAAATGTTTGCTCTATAAGAGCCCTCCATTGGATTTATCTGAAAAGAAAATTTGATTGGCCCGGGCATACGTTCAAATTGGACAGAAATTCTATAAACTTTGTTTTAGCGTTTCATCTTGATAAAATAGTATCATAATGCATGAAAAAAATTTGGTTCTTGATTCGAAAACTAGAAATTTCAAGCATCGAAGTGCTTTTTTTAAATATTTTTTACGACCATTTTTTCGGGGATACAGGAATTTGACCATGACCAAAATTTTCGGGAAATTATAGTGATCCTTTAATTTTGGCGTGTAGAGTATCTCCTGCCTTCCGAAAAATCCTTTCGCAAGGCGCGGATGTGATAGAACAGGACAAAATTGCTGCCGCTAATTTCACGAGGTTGGGATACGTAGACGTTATTATTTTTCCTATATTGTAATAGATCTGTATATATGTTAACAGAACTTTCTGTTAGGTATAATTTTCGGGTTCGTTTATCGGGCATGTTTACTGTTCCGATCGTAAGGCGGAATATTGGACACTATCGGCTCGAGCGTTGATATAATGTTTAAGGCGGCCACACACGTTCCGGCCGGCCAGACGCCACACAGTGGTCGGGATAGGGATAGTTAGTGATATTCGCGTTGTGTAACTTTTAAACTATAAAAGATATCGGAATGGCGCCAAAAAAATAAAATGAAAAAATTATTCCTTTCTAATGATTTATAATTGAATAAATTGTACGTTAATTTAATGTTTTTTTATTTCTTCAACCAAATTGTTATAAAAAAATTTATAAACTGTTTACTTAATAGTTTATTTAATGCTCTTTAAGTGATTTAAGTCGCTTGTTGGGGAAAGTTTTAGTTTCCGATTATAAGGAAAAACCAAATACAGTATTGTCTCCGTATGTGCTCGGTTTGGTGCACATGATACGTGCTTGTTGCTATCCCCACCACTTCTGTCTCACTCTTGTCCGGCGAAGGCAAGAGCGAGATGGAACGAGAGCGAGCGAGAGCCACTGAAAGCGAGCGAGGACGGTACGAGACAGACGACGCGTTGATGTTTTGTTTCCCTCCGTCTTTTGGACGCCGTGACACTCCGTCCTTTGCGTGCGCGACGAGCGTGCGCGATGGTCGCAAGCACTTACGGTGAGCACGGGAACCACTTCGCAAAATCTTGACGCAGGCCCGGCTCAACTCTTTTTTGCGCCCTAGGCGAACTTGTCAAATTGCGCCCTTTATTGTAATACATTTATTTGAGATTATTTGTGACTTTACTCTGCAAAATTAGGCGACTGCCTAGGGCGGAAAGTCGACAAGAGGTGCAAAATGATATTTTCATTACTGGTATTGTTGAAAATAAACATTAAAATTAAATATTACAAGTGGTACTATAAGTGAATTAAACTACGAATAAAAATTCAGAGTAAGATTGTTAATAATCTCAAATAAATGCATTATGATAAAGGGCGTAATTTGAAAAGTTCGCCTAGGGCGCAAAAAAGACTCGTACCGTGCCTGGCTATCTGACCGTCGCGCGCATGCGTCGAGCAGTCACGATTCCATCTGAGTGCTCGCACCCGTCGCACACGCCCGCGCATACGAAAAGCGTTCTATCTCGCTCCCCCTTTCGGCCAGAAAGAAGCGAGAAACGAACACTCGGAATTAGGGATCTGTTCACGATAGAAGCTCAACGCCGGTCCCCACCAGCGAGCACATACGGAGAAAAATACTGTAGTACTATTAGAAATTGTGACGAAATCTACAGTTTAGTTAAACATTATTATTCATTTATTATTATTTTCTTCAACGGATTTATTCATTTCAGCGTATTAAGAAATTCTTTATTCTTTATTGTATCGATATGGAAGTGGTCCCTTATGTTTTTCCGACGAAAATCATACAAAATTTCATTATGCTCCGAATTATTTCGTTCTTGGCGTTACTTTCATCGGCGAAGCATAAGGAATCGGTAGGCGTCGTTTTCGCAAAGATTTGATGAGAAATTCGGAAATACTGGACATTTCTGACTTTTTAATGGTATTCCAACCCTTTCGAAGGTCGAGAGCCATCAAATTCGGTGACGCAGGGGAAGGTCCTGTCCTCGCCACGAGGTACCAGGCGGCATCTCTTTGACAGGCATCGCTGGAGAATCACCTTGTAGTAATACATTCAGTAGATTTCGATAGGAGAATCTTTATTTTTCCTGCGCAATCCAGACTGTGCAGGCCGGCCGGAGCAAATTCGAAAAACGATTCGGTCTGCCTGAGGCCGCGGCCAGATCTGAACCGAACGCCACTTGAGACACCCTATTCTCCCTAAGGCCAAGTTCCTACGCGTGGAACGTATATTTCTAGCGATCATCACCAGTTTAGACAGAGACTCGTGGCTCGCGACAGCTAAAGATTGAAGGGCAGAGAGTGTTTAGAGTAGTGGAGACCAAAGGTTTGCCTGCCACATGACACCGAGGAAGGGACCTCGGGACCCTCGACCAAAGGAAAGTCAGGCTCGCCGCGATGTTCGGGCTGTTCCCAGCCCATATCGGTAAAGCCCCGTCGCATTAAGGAAATGGCTCACGAGTTACTGTCGTCCTTGCCATTGAGCGTGTTAAGTAGTTAGAAGGAGCAAGACGAGTAGGTCATAAACGCTCGAGATTTATTGAATTTGCCGAATGTCTCCAAAGCCTCCAAGAAATTGAACTTGATGGAACAAATGTAGAGAAATGAAATATTGCAACAACTAGAATCGGAATTATTACTGAAACAACCGAGCCGAGCCGATCCGAGCTGAGTACCCGTAAAAACCGATCGGTCCGAAAAAACCGAGTAGCTCTAATTTTTCCGAGCGGCCCGAATGTACAGGTTATTCTGAAGCTACGCCCGTCAAAGAGAAGCGGCCTGGTATCCCATGGCGAGGACAACCCCCCCCCCCTCCCCCGCAGTGCTTCACCGAATTTTATGGCTTTCGAGTCTCGAAGCGGTTGGATTGTCTATTAAGAAGTGAAAAATTTTCGTCTTTCGCATTTCTCATCAGATCTTTGCGAAAACGAGGCCAATTGATTCCTTATGTTTCGCCGATGAAAGTGACACCAACAACGACGTAATTCGGAAAATAATGAAGGAAATTTCATGAAAAATTAATTCCCATAACCTGAAGCTAATTTCGTTAATAATAGTTCGATTTATATGAAATTTTGTATGATTTACATTGGAAAAAACATAAGAAATCCATCGGCATCACTTCCATATCGATACGATAAAGAATAAATAATTTTTTTTTTAAACGGCCGGAGCGGGTGTGAGCCTTTAGGCAGTAGAGCTTTACGCGGCTTATCGTATTGCAATATGAACGAAAGATGAATACGTACAAAGAATTTGAAGACGTTGATCGTCAAAACTATCAAAGTTTCAAGACTTCCAAGACGATCAATACTTTTAAGACTTCAAAGACTTTCAAGTATTTCAAAGCGTATCGAGACTTTAAAAATTCAAGACCCATCAAGGCTCAAGACTTTCAAGAGTTTAAAACTTCGAATCATGTTCGAAGTGATTCGAATTTTTTGTCATATACATATATGTATAGATTTGAAACGATTCGAAGTACTTAAAAATCCATTGCTAGAAACATCTTGGAGGCCGCCACAGTAGGTAAGTATTGCCGATTCTGGACCAAGTGTGAGCGAAGGGGTGAGGCGGGGCGGGGGGTACCGGACCGAGGGCGCGGGGGCGAGGTATGGAGGGGGGTACCGTACCTAGGGCGAGGGGGGATGACGTCACAGGGGAAGGGGGATTTCAAAATTTTCAAAATGGCGTCCGCCGCCACGCAATCTCCGTACACGTGCGGGGATCGGTGCGCACGCGCGAAAGGATGTAACGCGGATGCAGTAATTCGACACCGATACCTATTCGAGATTAATTAATTTAAATAGCCCAACCGTCTCACGAAAGAATGCAACGTCGCCCTAGTATAAACATCCGCCGACGAAATGTAATTCGACACCCTCAGAGCGATAATTATTCGGGTATCGCCCAACGTATTTTGAATGAAATAACTATTCGAGATCAATTCATAATACGGCAAGAAGTCTTCCGAAAGATAAGGAATCATGACGCGCGACAGGATGTAACGCGTCGAGGCGCGTACGTGCGTGCTCCGCAGATGCTGTAATTCGACACCCTCTGACACAACGCGAAGCGATAACTATGCGAGATTTATTAATCTAAACAGTACAGCTGCCCCATGATCATCATGTAAGAATGGAGCATTGCGTTCGCATAAACATCCGCCTACGAAAACATAGAGCGATAATTATTCGAGTTTCGTTTCGAATATTTCAAAGATTAGGAACGCCGTGACGGATGCGAATGCCCTTATCGCGAACGGGGGAATCCGATACACGTGGTAACGCAACGAGTTAGTGCGACTTTACGTTACTCGATTGAGGTGCATGAGAGAAAGAGCGATAGAGAGAGAATTCGATGATCATCGCCATCAATGCTGCAATATATATTCATACATTGACGTGCACGTGTACGTGAATCTGTATAAAAGCAACGTTTAAATGAATCGTTACAGGTATTAACGTGAAAATCATCCATTTATTAAAACATATACGCGTACTATAGTGGTACATGATTTACATCGCGCAACATGGATTGTATTCCTAACGCTAACAATTCGCAATCAATCAAAGAATGTTGTTCAAAGTGATCGCTTTCGGAAATTAATTTTACATAATCTGTTGGTGCGGTAGCGCTACGTAGAACGTTTACGAACGCGGTATATTTACTATCTACAGTGTATATATTTTCGGTCAACCAAGTGAACATATGATCGATGCAATGTTCATACGCGAACAGTTTTCGCATCGTGACTTCCGTCATGTATAAGGTAACGCGATTATCGGTAATTTTGACGAGTTGATCATTGTGCATGCGCGTGAATTCGATTCGCAAATGATCAATTCCGATGTGGGTCTGGGGTGTTGTTACGTTGTCGCGTAATTTTTGAAGAATGTCAGTCATATTTTGCAGTAGGAGCTTCCACGTAGACATTGAGAAGCTCAACTCGCCACCTTTATTGTCGACTATAGTGATCTCGACGCGGCACGAATCCATGCCAATGCGAATTCCTATCGTGAGCCGTTTATACGCTGTTGAGGTCAACGAGTAATCCCGCCCCAGGATTCGCACGATTGATGGTTTTGGCGTTTTCGTTGTTTTTGGCGTTGCGGATCTAGAACTGTAAGAAATGTATACATGGAATTAATACTCGGTTCGCTTGCGTTTACAGTGAAAGAAGTAAGTGAATGAAGTAAGTGAAAAGTGTATAATAACGCGTACGTACCTCATATTGGACTGTTGATGAGGATGTTCCTGTTGCTGGCGTTTATTGGGCTCATCACCATTGATGGCGGATGCGTAGGATGAATCGTTGAAGCTACGTTTATACATCTTGATATGCACTATGTACGATTATACTGATCGATGAAGAAATTGACGCGAACGATACTTGTTAGCACTCGAGCGAACGTGGTGTAATGACGTTCACAGGACTGACCAACATTGCTTTTATACAGATTCACGTACACGTACACACACCAATGTGCAAGAGAATATTGTATCAATGATTGTGATGATCATGGTTGTGTTACGGCACAAACATCAATATGAATAGTGCGCGATAAATTCAAATGGCGTGCGCGGCAGATTCAAATAGCGTACGCGCTAAATTCAAGATGCACATGTGTCGCAAGAAGATTCAAAAACGATTCGCGGTGCGAACCATAAAAGTGCACTATAAGCTGGTATAATTAGTATCAAATCATCGAAGGAGAAGAAACTGGGATACGGACGCTCCCACCACACCTACTCCACGACTACCCCTACCCTGCAACGTGCAGGGCTGGCCCTCTAGTCTAGAGAACCGAAATGCATATAAGGACATCGACCGCCACCGCACGAGCTAGTGTGTTTTATAACCGTATCATAATCATTCTATAAGAAGCATTTTTAAAAGAAACATGTCCGCCTACGATTATGTTCGATCACCAGTGAGGCGTGGCATGAATGCCGCTATGATGCAGCGATGCATCGTAAGTATAGTTATGTAAATTGAATTGGTGCGCGTGTTTCATTCGACGATATTATATTGAAGTTGTGCGTTTGTTACAGCAACGGCATGGGGAAATTGAAAGTGCGTGGCTGGAGGAGCGTAATGCCGTGCTCCAAAAAATCGTAAGTATAGTTTTTTTTTCTGTTTATGTAAATTGAATTGGTGCGCGCATTCAATTAGGCGGTCTTCTAATGAAGTTGTACATTTGTTATAGCACGAGCGTGATACTGTCATGCGGGCGTGGTGCGCGGAACGGCGGGAGTTGATTAGCCTTCTCGTAAGGGTTCTCATATTGGTTCGCATACACCATTAAACAATGTTTTAGTCGATTCATGCGTTTGTTACAGCACGAACGCGAAAACCAAATGGCGGATTGGACCGTAGAATATCTCGGGACGGTCGGGCGCCTCGTAAGTGATGTTTCGCAAAAATTGTATTGATACGCATACATTAATCGACGTTGTTTTAATCGATTCGCACGTTTGTTTCAGCGTCGAGAAGACATCGAGGCGCACGCGCGGGGTGGGGACCTGGATATTATAATCCAACTACTCGTAAGTGATGTTTCGTAAAAATTATATTGGTACGCACACATCATTCGATGATGTTTTAATCGAGTCATGTGTTTTGTTTCAACGGCGCGAATACCCGACGAGAAACGATGGACGGATCTGCCGCGAGTTGCGACAAAAAATTCAGGAGGCTAGACGTACATGGCGAGAAGATACAATCGACATTGAATTCCTGGCGTTTGAGGGAGACTTTTGGAACTTACCTCACCTATTTAAGGAGTGAGTATAACTGAATTTTAATTGTTTGGTGTATCGCGCGCTATTACCAACGTTTTATACAATAATAATTTGGTGTTTTTTTTCTGTGTGTTGCAGGACGTAACATCGCGCTAGAATTTTTAAAAAAATATTTTATCAATTTATATGTATGGGATATAATTTAAAATAAATGTATATATTTTTTTCTACAAAATAGTGTATATTTATTAATGACCATCCATGCATGTATGTATACTGAAATTATAAAGTTAGTATTCGCGTATAACAATGTTCGTATGGGATGGGTATTCTTGCTCGCGGGTAAAGGGAGCAGTCGCCGCTGTCGTTGTGCTCGTCTTCGCTGCAGTTCCCATTGCTATAGAAAATAAAAAAAAATTGTTACATATTCGTTTCTCTACATATAACGCGTAAAGTAGATGCAATGCGTGTGTATGACTCACATTAGGTGCCGCTACGTATATAATTCCATACTTTATGGACATTCTCCAGCGCGCAAACACCGCCGTCGTTGTGAAACGCGCATCGCAAGGTATTCGTTGAAGCCATAGATTTCAGGTTAGGAACGTCGGGATCCACGGTGTCAGGCGTGATACCGCAATAATCATCGTCAACGTCGTAGCCGCCGTCGTCCTCAACGGTTCGAGCGTTGGTAATCTTTTTCCCCTTCGGCTTGTACACATCGCAGATATCCTCGACGATTATGTCCGGCAGTAGTTGCAGCATCCAGGTTTTCTTTTCCGCACCTTTCACGATGGCGAAGTCGATGTTCGCGAGTGCGCTGGCGAGCAGTTCCGGAAGTTTCCAGTATGGAACGCAGCCATCAGACCAGCGGAGACCGTGATGATGCTTCGCGAGCCAAGACGCTTGACATTTCTCGAAAGAATTCAGATGATTCCAGAAGTATGGCGGCTCGAAGATCCAGTGGCTGATCGTCGACGTTTCATCGATATTGCTGCTGCTGCTGCTGCTTGTGCGAATCGCGATCTCTTTCACGACGAAATCACGTTCGGTTTTGAAACCTTGCATGTCGACAACGGCGAACATCGTTATTCGTATAAGTAGTAGCGTCGGTAACGAATCAGTAACTGCGGACTTTGACATCTACATCATCGTTTTAAAACAGTAGCAGTATCCGCAGTAGTAGTAGTAGTATTAGTAGTAGTACTAATAATAATCGTTCACGCACGCACACTATATTAGTTTGCGTACCACGTTGGTTAAAGGGTTGTATTCGTCTATACGATCGTGTATCATCAAACAGTACGCGGTAGTATTAGCGAGAACATTTTCTTTGAATTCAAAATCTATTCGCACGTCCACCGTGGCGCTCTTCAACGACTCGTTTTGCCTAGAACAATCTATGACCGCGATAGGCGTGTATTTACGGAATTCGATCGCATTCAGCAACGGTTCTCCGTGACCATAGTACGATCGACCGAATTTCGCGTACATATCGTACAGGAGCGCGTATTTATTCTTATCGAAATCCAAGTTCAAGTCGTCGTACGGAAACGCCTCGGAATTTAGTTAGAGTCGAAGGTTCGTGAGATTATTCTAGTCAAATCTGCTCGCGGATTTATCGGGATAATTCTTTCGATCGGTTTGCGTGCCGAATAACACGTATCGGGGTTTCTCGATTTGCGACGTAGCTTTCACGGTCCACGTGTGTTTCGTTGTAGCTTGCAGTAACGGGTACTCGTGCAAGCTCCACGATCGGAAACTCATCGCGATCGGCTGGCCGCTTTCCAGGATTCGTAGCATCGACAGTTTATTCACTTCCTCCAAAACGACATGGGGCATACGCCACTGCACCTTGCGTATCTCAAGTTTCGGCCACGCAGTGGCGGAGGTGCAGTGCATCGCGTTCGAATCGACTCGTGATCGTATAAGGATCAGCTCGTGCCGCGCGTTCATCACGATGTGTTTGTACTCCTCGCAGAATCCTAATAACACGTTCAGGGGTACGCAGAAATTGAAAGCGCCCGAATGAAAAATGTCGTTATCGTAATCGATGGCATAATTCCAATCAGCATTCGCGAGCGCTTTGCTTCTCTCGGCTGACAACGAAACGAAATTTTTCAAGGTGGTAGTGATTCCTGGATTTCGGCAACGATCGATCTCGACACCGTTCAATTCGTATCGAATCTCATCGAACATGAACGCAACGCAATTATTGTCTAGAACAGCGGTCGCGGACGTTGCCGGACCTGCCGCGTTCTGCGCCGTCAACGTGCCACGACCTTCGATGTAGAGAAAACTTTCGCACGGAAGCGTGTACAGATCGTGCTGCTGTATGGGGATTCTTATCTCGTCGCTATTGTCGAACGTCGTGTTGGCGTACGGATTATATGTGTGTAACTCGATCTTCGTGATACGATTGTCGAAGGTTGGCGTATTCGCCACATCCAGAATAATCGACATCGTGATTGCGTGTCTAATAGGCAACGATGAATCCTAGCGATCGTAGGAAACGTGCGTTTCGGCGAGTCAACGGATTGCTTCTCCTTATGAGTCCTCTTCTTATCGCTCCACCCGTCTTTATTCTTCTACTTTCACCTATCGATAAAGGGTCGCGCCAATGACGCGAGACAGAGACGTCAGGAGTAGCAGCGACGACTGATGATTCGTACGTGTGATCTAACACTAACATACTACACACGCGTGCATACACGTGCGGTCACGCTACCTATCGCGCGGACGTCGTTAAACGTGCAAACGAATCGTTATTTCTTCGCCGCGAAAATCTATAGAACGATCGTATTGATCGACGATGCGCAGCGTTAGATCGTGTATTGCTCGTGCGACGATCGGCAGGTAAATGACGTGTCGCGGAGTTTCCGATATCTTATACCCCGGCGGCACGCGAGGTGAAAATTCGTGGATAGTGTGTACCGGTTTATCGTTGCTGTACGCGCCGGTAGTTACGTTGCACGTTACTCTGATCACGTTAACGTTTATAATATTCACGGGTACGTCGGACTCGTGCCAGATTCTCGGTATTAAGACACGATTCGGGGAAAATCCTAACAACGAGCCTACATTGTTCGGTTGCGTAAAGTCTACGAAGAACAAGCAGTACAGTTCGCTTTTCATGGTGTTGTTAGCTCGTAGCACCAGTGGATACTTGCCATCGTAGTCGTCGTTCTCGTTCTCGTTGATACCACGTTTTCGAGGATATCGCTCGAGCAATCGTTGCTTCAAGTACTTGGCGATAGCGTCTAATTCGTAGGAGCCGTGGGGGATCGTAATGAAGTCGCGGGAGATGTCGACGCTTGAGTCCTTACCGGTGTCATAGTTCACGACGTAGTAGAATTTATCGTTGTTCGAGTCGATGTTCGGTATCGTGTGAAACGTCTCCAAGTCGGCGAGTCCTAGTTCGTACTGTCCGTCGCTCAAATCTATCGGTGGAAAGTAATTGACCATGAGCACGATACTCCGACCCGTTAACGTGAGCATGAGCGACATTGTACCACAACCACTGAAAGTTATGTTAGCGAGACTATGGGAGAGAAAGTGACTCGAACGTACGGTTACGCGTCAATTTATCTCTGGGGTAGTGTCGAGGCCAAAATTCCAGAGCTTTTTGTCGCAGAAATTGTACGCACAAGTGACCGCAATTGGTCTGGTCGCAACGTTGAAAGCGATCGTGATTGTACTTGATCGTAGGCGGCGTTCCCCGTCCGAAATAATCGATCAGTTCCGCGGGCGGTCGCAAATTCCCAAAACTGTCGAAATACTGCACGCGCGATCCGCGTTTTGCGTACGTCACCCAGTGCGTGCCTTCGCCGCGATTCTCGTCAAGATTCGCGATACCGCATTCGTTCGATCGTACGCGCGCGGGGAGCGTGCCGCGCATAAACACCCCCCGAAAGAACGGTACGTCGATGCACTAGCGCTCTAATTGCAGGTTAGTCATAGGTTGTTGTCGCTGTAGCTGAGGACGCGTTATCGCCGTCGCCCGGCGTTTTTTTTTCCTCGACCGTCGTCTCAGGTTCATGCCGGCGCCGCGCTTGTACGGTGCCAGATACATTCCTCGCCCTTCCATCGCTCGATTATGACGTTTCGTTTCTTCCAGCTGTTTTCGCACAGCCTTCGCGTCGTTGACCGCTTTGGCGATACCCGCCGCTCCACCGGCTAATGCCCCGATGGCTGACAGAGCGGGCAGAAGAAGCGGAAGAAAGCCTCCGCGTTTCGCTACCGGCAGAATACGTTGTTGTCCTCTGGACTTGCGTTTCCGTTTCGTAGTTCCTCCTCCTCCTCGTCGTCCTCCTCCTCCTCCTCTTCTTCTCATACCCATACCGAGTTTAGTCTTAGCTTTCATCGCGGCCCACACTCCGGTAGCCGCTGCTTTTTCACCGAAAGTCGCGTCGTTCGCGAACACTCGTTCTCGCGCGCGTTCGGCTAACGCGCGATCCGCCTCGTGTCGTCCCTCCAAGTCTTTTCGACGAGAGTACGCGATATCGTGCTCTCGACAAGCGGCGTCCAGCGGATTTATACCTTTATCGCCGCGACCCAATCGCTTCAGCAAGCGCGTCCCTGGTCCGCAGAACTGATATCCCGGAATGTGTAGCTCTATCGGTAAACGGTTTATGATACCGTTCACGAGTCCCGATCCTGTTTTCGTTGACTTCTTCTTCTTCTTCGTCGTCGGTGGTGGTCTACGCGTTACCGCAACCATACACGTGAAAATGCAGAGACACGGGGATGCAAGGGCAGTCGTAAGTCGACGGTTTTTCGATAGCTATCGGTTCATGGAGCGCTACGATTCTGATTCGCTCGACAGGTGTTGCGGGTATAAATAGCAGTGACGGTACGGTTTCAGTGGGTGAGAGAGAGAGCATGCAATTCGCGAAACAACCGAACGCTATTCGGGTGACCGCGAACAGGACGCTGGAGGATTCTACGTGGGATGAGAGTCGTTCGCGCAGGCACGGTTCGTTGTTGCCGAGCAGCGTGTGAGCCGTGATCTGCGGACCGTCCGGGTGCGGAAAAACGAACGTGCTTCTCAGCCTGCTGGAGAGTCCGAACGGATTGCGCTTCGAGAACGTGTACGTGTACTCGAAATCGTTGCGACAGCCAAAGTATCGGTATCTGGAGCGAGTGTTGTCGCGCGTCGGCGGACTCGGGTACTTTCCCTACTCGGACACTGCTGAAATCGTCCCGCCGAGAGACGCTCTACCCGTTTCGATCTTCGTGTTCGACGACGTGGCGTGCGACGAACAGAACGCGATCCGCGAATACTTCTCCATGGGCAGGCACGCGAACGTGGATTGCTTTTACCTGTGCCAATCGTACGCGCGAATACCGAAACACTTGATCAGGGACAACGTGAATTTTCTCGTGCTGTTCAAACAGGATGGGACGAACTTGCGTCGCGTGTACAACGATCACGTGAACACGGACATGACGTTTGAGGCGTTCAACGACCTGTGCGCGAGATATTGGAGACGACACTACGATTTCGTGGTCATCGATAAGGATCGTGCCATGTACGATGGTCGGTATCGACGAGGATTTAACGAGTTTGTGGTAGCGCGCGGACCTCAGTAGATCGCGAGTCCTTCGTCGAGCAACACTAAGATGTCTAACGACGCAACGACTAGTGGTGTCAACATGGAGAACACGCGACAACAACAACAACAACGAGGAATGAAACGGCGTCGTAGACAACAGCCGCGAGACGTCGAGACGAAGAAGAAAATAGCTGAAATTAGCGACGCTATACGAAAGAAGTATATGAGCCTGAAACTCGGTAAAATGTCGACGAAAGCTGCTGCGGAGGAGAGCGCGCGTCCGATCGTCGAACCACTGAAATACTTGGTGGAGAACACTGCGGTGTTACAAACGAGTACAGCGATACCATCGAAGCGAAAACAACGTTTGAAGAAGAAACGATTATCCTTTACTCCGTCCACAGTCGAAGCGACGATACGTCCCGAAACGACTCCGCTTCCGGATTCGGACGACGACGACGACGACGACGACAACGACAACGACAGCACCGTCTACGAAACAACCGAGGAACATGATCTGGACCACGGTGAAACGATTCGAGAAGTCGTCGATCCAAACACCACCACCACCACCACTACCACCACCACCGTCGACAACCTTGACGCGTATACCCGAAACGTCAGCGGACCGCTGTCGCGGGAATATCTGCTCTTGTTCTTCACCGACACCAAGAAACTGATCGACACCGTGTACGGCGTGTAGCTAGGCGACGACGAAAAGCTGAGAACCGGTGATTCCGTGCTCACCATCGGCGAGAACGACGACGTTACCCTGAAGGACAAGCGATACGCGGGTACTCGAGGCTTGTACGAACTGCTGTTCATGCGAGCGCCTAAGGAGCAGACGTACACGAGTGATGATCTTGACGCGTACCGCGACATCTTGTTGTCGACGAACGCGCATCGACGGGACCATTCGGCTAGCAAGCCCACGCTAGGCAACAAGGGCTACAAGTACAGGAAGATCGTGTCGGTGTTGTTGAGTAGTGGAAACCGCAACGTCGGCGGGATCACACACGAAGGTCGCGGATTACCCATCGACGACGCGATGACGGTTACCGATAACGCGATCGATTACGTGTACTGGGACGATCCGAACGAATTGGTCGATAGACTACGATTGCTCGTGGCGTCACGCGATGCCGGACACACCGGACACGATAACGAAATTGCATCCATCGTGGAGGAACTTCGCGAAGCCGGTCTCATCGTAAATTGATCGTTTGGATCGACGACGCGTCAGTCTCGTTCGCGATCACCGTCCCACAGCATGTCGGTGAACAAGTTTGGAGCATCTTTGCACGGCACCGCCGTTGCTGCTGCTGCTGCTACCGACGACGACGATAACGATCAACGCACGGAGACGATTCGTTCACGGAATCTGTACGTCGCGAATTACGTGCGGGAGAACGCGTTGTGTCTGGACACCGATCGGTCAACGTTCGACGCGATGGAACGCAAGAGACGTCGCGTGGCACATCCGGAGGAGGATACCGACGCTGCGACGAAACGATACGTGGACGATATTGAACGTACCGTCGGACGTGCCCTCGACACTATGGAGGGAGACATGTACGAATTGACGACGAAGCGACTGAACGCTTCGACGACCGCGATAAATACCACGAATACAGAACCGAAAGGAAGCGCGACGATGAGCGACGACAACGACACACCCAGCCAACACCGTACGTGCTTCGAGTGCCTGGTACAGTACCTGCTGCTGATCGTGGAACGTTACCTTCGCAGTCGCCAGCACCGCTAGCTATGGGTACGAGTAAGGAGCGAATACAATTGCTCGACGAACTGCACGCTCCAGCGAGACGAAATTTCCCGCGGAGACGCGTAGTTACTCGAGGCTACGACGATCTGTGGCAGGCGGATTTGGTGGAAATGCGTGCGTACGCGACCCACAATCGTGGCTACAACTACATACTCACGATCATCGATACATTCAGCAAGTACGCGTGTTGCGACGAAGCGGTAGATGTCCGCGAAATCTACAAACCGACATGGGAAAGGAGTTCTACAACGCGGAGTTTCAACGATGCGTAAAGTCTCGCGGGATCAACCACTACTCGACGTACAGCGTGTTGAAAGCGTCGATCGTTGAGCGTTTCAATCGTACGCTGAAGAATCTAATGTGGAAACAATTCTCCTTGAATGCGTCTTATCGCTGGTTGCATCTGCTACCTGCGCTCGTGCACACCTACAATCATCGTAAACATCGTACGATCAACGCGCGACCCGTCGACGTGACTTCCGCGACTCGTTTACCGTTCGTAGTCGTATCATCGACGGATATCGAGCAACGACGACGACCGGCGAAATTCCACGTCGGCGATAAAGTACGCGTGAGCAAATTCAAGACGATCTTCGAGAAGGGATACACGCCGAACTGGTCGACCGAGGTGTTCGAGATCACCGCGGTACGACGAACACAACCTGTAACGTACGTTCTACGCGATTCCGCGGGAGAGCCGATCTCGGGTGGATTCTACGAGCACGAACTGCATTCGGTCGCGAATCCGGACGTCTATCTGATCGAGAAGATTATTCGTCGCAAGGGAAACCAGGTGTACGTGAAATGGTTAGGATTCGACTCGTCCAAGAACTCGTGGATTCAAGAAAAGGATGTTCTGTGACGCAACAGCACCTCTTTATTAATTGAATATATATATATATATATATATATATATATATATATATACACAGAAGTTACATTTCTTCGTTTCTTTGTATTTCAAACGAAAATAAAGAATACTATACCACATTACTTGTACATTATTTCTTTGAATGTTTCCTATTATAGATACGTATATTATGACAAAACAAATACTTTTCATACACATACATTTTGTAAAGTATTTACATTAGCTTCCGCGGTTTCTATTATACTTGATCTATTTCATACCTTATCCACTGGAAGCACTTTCGATGAAGTGTATTTCATTGCCCACGCTACGTCCATACTTCCACACCCTCGCGTCATCACACATATACATACCATGTTACTGTTGCTCGGTTCCCACGATATATTTTTTTCCGCGAATACTTCGTACATCGATACTTCGTACATTGATACTTGCTTCTTCCACCTATATGTTCTTCTCATTATACACTTCTCACTGTACACTTCTTCTTCCTGCACTGTTTTTCCCCCGTCCTCACGGTTTTGTCCTCCTGTTTCTTTTCATTTTTTCGTACTGTGTACAACTTCACTATCCTCCACCACCAAAAAACTATACTTTTGCACATGTGTGTGTGAGTGCAAACCGCTATAAAAGAGGTACAGATAGGTCTTACGGACCACATTACATCGCGTACGTTCGTGCCTGCACAGTCAGAATCCGCAACCGTTCAGTAGACTCAGTTGTAGTACGTATTCATCATGTTTAACCGACATTTCACCGACGCTGCTTCCCACATGGGTGAGAACCATCTCACCCGCTGCAACGATTCGGATTTTTCTAACAAGGAGCATCGTTCGAATATACGGTACGTAGTACACTTTTGCATACTTTTCCATTTCCACGAAACCGTTCGACTCATCACCTCTGCGCGTGTGTTTCTTACAGCGATAACTCCGCAACATCGCCCAAGAAAGCCATCGTACGGATCATGGGACGTGATTACCCATTGACCTTGACTACCTACAAACGCATCGCAATTGGAATTCGCATCGGTCGGGATTCGTGCCACGTCGAGATCCCCATAGTCGACAACAAATCCAACGAACTGTGTTTCCCCATGTCTACGTGGAAACTTCTGCTGCAGCAAGAACCGGAGATACTTCAACGTTTCCGCAACGACGCAACTCCATCGCATCGAGACCCTATCACCGTTGATCATTTACGCATCGACTTCACGCGAATCAACAGTCAACGAATTGCCAAAATCTCGGATAGTAGTTCTACCATATACATGACCGAAGCTACGATACGTCAAATGTTTAAATACGATCGCTGTATCGATCATATGTTCTCATGGTTGTCGGAAATTCTACCCTCCGTAAGCAGCAAATACGCTTCCTTTGTAGCCATTATACGCGCCGCTACGACCGCGGATTATGAAAAACTCATTTCCGAAAGCGAACACTTTGAACCGCATTCTTTGTTAGACTGCGAATTATTAGCGTTAAGCTTGAACTCGATAATAGCCGATGCTCGCAACGTACCATAATACTGTATATGTACATGTCTATATACTTTCTCATTAAATACAATACTTTTTCATGCAAATACCTGTATGATACCTTCCTATTCCCACAGAATATCACTTGCCCCAAAACCTATGTAGCATTCTTTCGATCGTCGTTTCACACATTTGGTATGAAATGATCTCGAAACATCTATACCTCTTATTATTACGCATTTCGAATGCTATATATTCTCTCGTGAGAACAGCAGTGTGATAAGTGTAACACGAAACCATCGTGCGATAGGTGTAACACGAAACAGTGGCTCCAGAGAATAATAGATGCGTCTCTCTCTCTCTAGTCCGCCGCCGCTATCGCGGGCGCGATCTCCCCTTCGGGCGACGATAATTCGAAGCGCGTCGGTCCGCTTTGACTTTTCGCGGTTCGAAGATGACGCGTGCATTATTCTTGGAACTTGACCTTCCATCGTTACAATTCTATAGTTTCGGTGCGTCATTCCACAATGCAGGTGGCGACTTTCTCGAAAGTTTACCTTTCATCATTATTTTCGCAACCTGACACGCGTCGGCTCGCTTTGACTTTTCGCGGTTCAGAGATGTCTCGCAATAGTCTCCGCAATTGACCTTCGCTCAGTATGTATTTTTTTGGTACGGTGTTTGCGTCATACCAAAATAGCGGTTTCAAATTTCATCTTCGACGCGACAATCATCCCTATGTTTTGTGTACGGGCCGAGAGGATGAGTCCCCGCGTCAGGGACAGAATGAGCGCGCACGCGCGTTCCCCCTCCCCCTGCTCCGTGGGCCGTCTTCCCCCTCCACTAACTCGCCACTGACTCATCCCCACCTGCTCCAGGGTCGCGTTCCCCCACCCGCCTCCCCCTCGCCTTCGGTGCGGTTCCCCTCGCCCCGCTTCACCCCTTCGCCTCGCGTTGGATTAGAACTCCCCTATTATAACTACTGGGCGGTCTTTGTGCTACGGCTCATCCGTGTGCGTGTAGCGACGATAATTTCCACAAACACCTCCGATGTTTATACCTTTATAACAGCTAAACTATACGAGATACAACAAAATGTATTCAGACCAGCGAGTCGAGACCGATAGAATTTCGGTTACGGTCGCGGTCGGGGTCACTGAGACGTTCGACACGGTATTTACGGTTCTCTCGACCGACCCCGAGAGCGACAATCGGTCTGAAGTTTTCTCTCAACCGATAACCGAGAGAGAATTTTTCTCAGATTTACGGTCAACCGAGAGTCTAGACCGGTCAGGAATACGGTCGCGTTAATTTATGGAGTGGTTGGGGTTAATGTATGGAGAGGTTCGCAAAACGGTCAACCGATAGTCTCGACCGATTGCAATACGGTTGACGCAAAGTCGGGAGAGATAAAAATGCGGGCAACTAGAATTCATCACATCATCAGAAATTGGGAGAAAATAGAAATACCCCCGATTAAAATTTGTGAAACAAATTGTTACTATCCCTGTTGTGAATCGCAAATCGTGACTACAATTAATTAGTAGGTTATTTTAATTATTTTTTATCACGTTAGTAACCTGGCCTTGCATCTTTTGCAATCCACAGCGAAATACATAGTATAAATAAAACAAATTTATAATAATAAATAAAATCAATTAATTTAATTTATATATGAATTCTTAAAAATACATTTACGTCTTTTTTTAAATTTATTAAATTTTATAGATAATTTTATAAACATCTTCTTTAACTATTTTTATAAATGAAAGATTACTTTCATAGTCGCAATGAAATATTTTTATAATTAATTTTCAGAAATAATTGATATTTTTATCAATAAAATGTTTAGTTATAAATAAACAAAGTTAACGATAGATCAAGGATTAACAATTTGTTTTGGAAACAACAGTCAATTTTCAAAAGGTTGCACGCTGATAACGCCAAAGTTAATATTAATAAAATTGTTACCATTTATAATGTATCTATGCATATTGTACGAGGAATGGAATTTTTGGACCAATCGATATAACGAATGAAATTGCAAACATTTATGATGTTTCCAATATTACAAACACAATACTATGTGTTTTTATTTTTCGACTAACATAGCAGGAAGGTCATCCCACTCGATCACTTTTTGACGTCGATGTCAGGATTTTTGATCAAAATGAAACATGATGTACATAGTCGATGTGAAATTAGAGGGAGCTAATTATTATTTTGATGGTTCCGAATTTGTTTCAGAACCACAGTTGTGATTTGATTACTTTTTGCATATCCCTTTTTGAAACTACGCTATACTTATAAACTTTTATCTTTGGCACTATTTATCGTATTGCATTCATTTTTTTCTTTTTTAATTTAGATTATTTTGCCTATTCGCAAAATATTTTAAGAAATTCATTTTTGTAACGTCAAAAAATGTAGGCAAATTCTTATTTTCCCAATTTTGCCTGCCACATGGTATGTTTTTAAATTCTGAATAAGTATGATCATCTTTCTAAGCTACTGTCTACAAAAAAAGGTTTTTAGTAGGATGGTATGTTCGAAGGCAGCGGTGCGCCCCGTTTCAGGTAAGCGAGCCGCGCGCTGCACTATTGCGGACGGTTTACCATACCACCCGAACCCCCGTATTACTTCAATCAGGTCAGAACATAAAATCGACTGGTCTCGTATCCCCATAATCGTGTCATTTATGCCTGCGGAGGAGTTTCTTTAATTGCGTTTGTTTGAACTTCAATAGGGGTTAAGTATACCCAAAAGTCCCTGTTCCATATAATATTATGGTTCAACGCAAATACGGGGTGTTTTGTCCTCGCTCTAGAGAAAATAAAACCTTGGAATGATCCATGGACAAAATTTCAGGATGCGTCCTTTCGTTGGCGAATGAGGGTCTATGGTATAACAATAAAGTGCAGTTTACGAGTGGTTAAATCGCGACCATAAAGCCCTGAGTAAAATAGCAATTATTGAAAACAATTTGAAATTTTTAACGAAGCTAGGACTACATTTTCCATGTTAAGAATGGTGTGGTAAACTACGAAGAGTTGCTTTTATTTTAGGATTAGGCGTTCTCGACAGCCGAGTTGTTCTTCCCTATGGAAGCTCAATGGTCGTCGAATGAAACCGTTTTAAACATCTTACAGAAACGCACCGTGTACTCCTTTAAAAAAGCGAAATTGTTTCTTGAGTTGCAGATAATTTCTAACTTGGACGGGAATTCTTTTCTACGGGTCATTTCACGCTAATTCGATCACTTTTGGATCTTCTTAATGTAGTGTTTCAAATACAACAATGCCTCGGTACATCGGCGCAGTTTGGGACTGACAGTGTCAGAGTAACAAATAACTGCAACCTGTACATCCACCCTGTATTTATTAGCCATTGTACATTTTACATCCGGCGCGAGAAACCGCGAAGGCAATATTCCACACGTCCTTTCACGCCCTTTGGTAAAACTACATATAAATTACTACTTCATCAAATCATAGTACACAGCTGTTTCAACCGACTTGTATGATGTTGGAAAGCACAAGTGATTTGACTTTGCATGCTTTTATCGACATGTATACTACTGTGGTTTCTTGTGTGTGCTTTTCTGTTTAATTCTGTATATATAATAGGCGCCCAAGTATAGATATGATTGTGAAATTATTGAAAACGGTAATTATTAAAAGTTTTCCATCCTCACCGATTTCATTGATTTTTGGATATGTTGTCGGGGACACGATTCTGAACAACTTTTTCCTATACATGTTATCGGCGCTCGACCTTCGTTTCCGAGATATTCGCGAAAAACTGCTGCTACAACTACAATGTATTCGCCGTATATAGTACGCGTCCGTAGCAGCGTATGCGCCAGCATGGGACAAAACAAATGACGAAACTGACCTTCGTTTCCGAGATATTTGCGAAAAACTTCTTTTGATTTATTCCGACGCAACGGACGCCAATTAGTATTGGTTGGGGCTGGATTAGGGCGGGTGGCGCGCACCCGCTCGCGGACGCGTAAAGCATGGTAGGGAACCGATGTGGGTCGGGGCGTTGATGGGCATCTGCAAGTTTCTGGCTCAAAGTAACTAAACTCACATCGGTTCGCTACCATGCTTTGCGCGCCCCCCGCACTAATCTAGCTCCACCCAATACTAATACCCGGGACAAATTGGAAAGTGGAATGCGTTGCGTCGGAATAAATCAACAGAATTTTTTCGCGAATATCTTGGAAACGAAGGTCGAGTAGCGGTAACATGTATAGGAAATAGTTGTTCAGAATCGTGTCCCCGACAACATATCCAAAAATCATTGAAATTGGTGAGGATGGAAAACTTCTAAATAATTACCGAGAAGGCACCTTCGAAACAAAGTCGCTATTGGATTCGTACAGCGGCATAAAATGCAGCGGGAGCCCATTTTGGAGGGAACCCATCTTGGACGCTTTCGAGGGCGTGAAGCTGCGACACTCTTCGAAATTAAATTGCGGGGTGCTTGTCATAGGTCCACGAAATGATTTTTATTGAGATAGTTTTCATAATTGCCCTTGTGAATGTGTTAGGAAAAAGGAATCAACTGCGCATAGATGTTTCGTGCTATTTTCAATTATAAGTTTAGTGTATCTACTTTATTTGAGTGTGGTTGTTACACTCTGCATTGAAAATGTCATTTTCTAAACCTTGTTGCATTGATATACTTATCTTGAGCTACTTCTTCCCTTCATCCTTGACCTCAATAAAATAGAACGTAATTTTTGTTTACTAATCATTTCCCTTTCTTCAACTTAAATGTTCAAACTTAATAAGAATTATTAAACTGTCTATAAAAACTATTTCTCTATCTCGTCGATAAATCGGCATTGATTCTGTTAAATGAAGAGGAGAACGGAATAACAAAATAAAGAAAATGACATTGTACAAATGAATTGATTTTAATTATGAACTAATCTATTGTTCCAATTGTTTTCTTTGTAGCACATCCGAACGCATCTGCCCAAAATTCTGGTGTACCGGCGAGGGGCGTTAGTGGAATGAAGGTTCGTTCTAAGAATTATGCTTCTCCAGATTGTGGAGCCAAGGTCGTAGCAGCGAATCCAGAAGCTCGAAGTGCTAGAAGTGTTTTAGTATCTACAAGAGATGAATATATGTTGAACACATGTACCTCACGTATATGGTTCGTGGTAGAATTGTGCGAGGCTATTCAAGCTAAAAAAATTGAATTGGCCAATTTTGAACTCTTTAGTTCATCGCCAAAGGACTTTTCAGTTTACATTAGCGATCGTTTTCCTATGAGAGATTGGAGTCTCGTTGGCCAGTTCACTGCAAAAGACATAAAGGATACTCAAAGTTTCGTTCTACAGCCACATCTTTTTGGGAAATTTATAAAAGTAGAACTTCAAACATATTACGGGTCAGAACATTTTTGTCCCATTTCGTTATTTCGTGCTTACGGTACCAGCGAATTTGAGGTTTTAGAAACGGAGACAGAAAATCAGATTTCAAGAGATACGATTACAAACGTAGATGATAATGAAGATAGTGACGAAGAACCTTTGGATATTGAAAATGGTGAACCGCCAAGAAATTTATTTGGTAGTGCTAGAGACGCTGTTTTGAATATTGTGAAAAAAGCAGCCGAAGTATTGGTAAAATCTAGTGAATTAACCGGTAATAACATTACAAAAATTCAGCAAAGCATAGATGGTGGTAATATTTTTGACAACTCTTATGATAGTTGTATGACTCCAAGATATACAATTCTCTGTGATAATTGCTCAGATCAAAAATTTGCAAAGATCTTCCAGTTAGTTAGTTGTAGGGAACAACAATTGAATCAATTGTTAAAAATTGATCTTGTGAATAGAACATTACAACAAAGTGGACTCTGTAAACGTTATGGTGTGAAAATCGAAACCTTTGCCAAAAAAACTCGAAAACCAGAACTGGAGAAGCTGAAAAGTACTGTAGAAAAGTATGTGCAAACCAGAGGAGAAACTGCTTTGACAAAGAATTTTCAGCTAACATTTTTAACATCTGTATTTCATCCTGAGTATGTAGCGGCTCTCTGCAATGTATTAGCCATAAAGGAACGTAAACTGGTAATGAATACAAGCAATGAAATATCAATTAGCAACTGCAAAGACAATGGTAAGGAAGATGCATTTTCTGAAAGTAGCAAAGACTACAGTAATGCAAGTGCTGATAGTTTTAAATCAATGTCATCTCGAGAGTTTCAAAGAAATACTCATGATCCATCTAGTGAAGAGGTTGAAAAATTCACCAGTGTATCTATTGGGACCTCCTCAAATGCTGTAAATTTAGCTTTGCATATTAAACCTAGTAAAACACTTGAAAAGGATATAGTAAGGAATGACTCCTCGACTCCTGTTTTGGAATCTAGCAAAGATAGTATCGAGGAAACAATCCAGCCTGAACTATTAACAATTACTCCTGTCTTTTTAAATATTGGTCAGCATCCAATTCTAAAAGCCTCTGTGGAGCCACCTATTATTCCAGACACTTCCATTGAAAATTCACATCAGATGACTATCTCCGATCCAGCAGTTACTATTGACAGTAACGAAGTTGCAAAAGATGATATAACATCTGATACAGATCCCTTGGAATTTGTTGATATACAAAATAAAATAGAAAGCATGGAGCGGTTTGATCCAGAAGGAAAACAAGGACAAGCAGAAATTGTTGATCACGAAATTAAATTATCTTCTCAGGATTCTTTAGCGCTTGACTCGTTATTATCTGATCTAAAGGACTTAGACGGGGAAACTATTCATATTCAAAACGAGCCTGCTGCTAGTGTTTCAATAATGCAGTCGACAACAAACACTATGCCACAGAAGGAATCTGTTTTCCTAAGATTATCTAATAGAATCAAGGTACGTATTTATCATTGAAATCAGTTTATCTTATTTTGATATGAGCATACATTAATGAGCCCATGACATGTGTTGCCAGTGTAAACCTGATTGCGTTGGAATAGAAAAAAATCTGTAGAATAACTTTAACTGCCAGTCAAAGGCGTACGTTGCAGCGGATTATCCCATCCATTTGTAGGAATTGGTCGAATGGACTACTTTTGGTTCGTGTGTACTACACATACAGAAAACAGAAATTTGCGAAGAAATGAAGAATCGACGATCCGTCGCGGTTCGCTCAACTTCTTTCGCTTATTCACTTGTCTATTGTTCAACTCTGTCAATTTTGGGTATTTCTAGTCGAGTTCTGCAACGAACAGTTTCGACCGAGGCAGAATAGCGGTCATTTTTCGGTTGATATTGGCTGTTACGTTTCTACTTTCTAGGTTAAAGAGATTATGGTTTACTCGCAAGTCCGGACGCTAGTTTAATGGTGTTAAGGGGCTGTTCCGATCTAGAGCCCATAAAAATAGGTGATCTTTAGGAATTAATTAAAGGAAAACTACTACATATAATTTAAATGGACCCTTTTTCATTGTATTAAGGATGTTTTAAACTATAGGAATATATTTTTTGTTTTATAATTAATCATTGCAGACTGCACTGGGGAGTCGTTAAATTTGAGGCGTCAAAAATTTATCCAAATCGGTGGAGCCTGTAGCACCTAAACCATTGGTCTGAAATAAAAAACAATGCCAGATTATTAATGGGCATGAAACTGGCTTGTAGACTAAACCAGAAAAAATTAAAAAAATGCCTTTTTTTAGATAATAACGACACTTGAAGTTTGAAATCATAAATTTTCGATTTACCCCTGAGCCAGAAGTATATTCTTCAAAATAAAAAGTTTCAGTCGAATCGGATACTAACTTTTGGAGATACAGGTTCCACCGATATTGAGAACACTGTTTTGAGAAAAACGTGTTTAAGGGGGTATTCTACCCAAAAATTCGATTTTTTTATTTTCAAATAGTTTAGGGTTTCGAAAATATGTCCCTAAAATATTAAGCTGAAATTCGAAAAACTTCCAGAGTTATAGGGGCTTAAGGCCGCAGCGTGACCGGGAGTCGTTTCCTCGACTCTTGTATCTAAAGAGGCTATGACTGCCAGCCTAGAAGAGAGAGCTGTCCAACATGATTTTTTTTAAGCTAAGGAAGGTTTCCTGTAGGGTCCTGGTATAGCAGATTAGGGGAAAGTTACAGAAATTAGTCGTAATCTACCGTAACTTCAGTCGTATAGGTCGTAATTGCTTGAAAAACTTTAAACGCGTTTTTCTCGAAACAATTTTTTTAAATCAGGCGTACATTTTTCTCAGAAACTACTGGACCGATTGAGCTAAAATTTTACACACATTCAAAGTGAATGTGTACCTATAGCCCGAACCAGAATTATATCAATAGTTTTAATACAACCTCCTCCACACCTCGTTTTAACTAAAAAAAAGTCGAAAAAATCAAATATAAAATTTTAAACAGCTGTGACTTCGGTAACAATGTCGGGACTTGGTTACATCTGGTTCGGGCAATAACTGCACTCATATAGATTAAAAAAATCTTTGGTACATTCGTTTCAGATGCCTAGGACGGCCGCAATTCGTGCGCCCGATGGGGCCGGTTTTTGATGACATGACCTGCGCTTTAGCGTGTAGCTTGTCCAAATTTCAATATAATGCATTCCAAAAATTTGTGTTGATAGTTCAAACATTACTAAATATGTGTGCAAAACAACCTCCTCTGTAGGTGCGATAGGTTCGTCAGAATTAATTTCCAAATATCACCTTCAAAAACGAGTGTCTAGACGAGAATACCCCCTTAAAATTTTACGTGAGTGCCACTCGACTGCTGAGTGGCCGGGTATTACCCATGCATTTGCCGCTACTCAAATGTCTATAACTTCGGGAATTTTATGAATTTCAACAAATCCTTTGAAACACGTATTCCTAAAAGGTTGAACATTCGAAACACAAAATAAAAAAATCGATTTTTAGACCAGAACCTCCATTTAATTTAATCATCCGCTTTTGAGCAAGTCCAAGGACTTGTCACTCGCGATTTTAAATAGTGAAATTGTTAAATGTAATTACTTCTTTATGGGCCGATGAGTGTTAGTCGCTAGAGGACAGGCTCCTTGGGCGTCGCGTCGATCTCCTCTACGTGGTTGAATTTAGGTGCCACCACGATCCCGTGCACGTTCGAAGTAATGTTTTTTAAGATGCGGACGCAGAGGGTGCTGGTTGCTCCCAACAGGGCGGCAGCTGGCTCACTTTTGTAACGTAATACTAGGCGGCGTAATTGATTTTTTCTACCGGCGCGTTGGCCTCTGGGCATCACCACCCTTTACAAATGGAATTGATTTGTTTTTATTTTATTTTATTTCTCGGGGGCATAGTTCACGTCTCATACCTGGTGACACCGTGGGCGGCTGTCTGCATATAAGTGTCACTTTCCACAGACGCAAAACATGATCGTTTATGAATCATTTCGATCTGTTTATAAATGCTTAGGGGTAATTTGATCGCGTAGATCGCTTTTTACTTCTACCGTATTATGACACCGTGGGCGGCTATCCGCTTGTAAGTGCCACTTTTGGTGGACGCAAATTGCGAACATTCTAGTAACCTTTCATCGATTAAAATGGAGAAAGCTATTAATCGCGAAAATCGCGTTTCACACCCAATGCCCGATGACACCGTGGGCGGCTGTCCGCTTGTAAGTGTCACCATTGACGGGTGCAAATCACGACCTATTTATTCATAATTCTTCGGTTAAAGCAATCATTTACTCGAAAAAGGTGATAATGCCCGAGTTATGAATAAGGTATTGGAGGGTAAACTTCATTCACTTTTATAGTTTAATAAACACTTCTATTTTCACTGGTGTGTCTTTTATACTGTTACGTTTTGCGTTCGACATAATATAAATTTACTGAACAGCAACGATAATAGAACATTAAACACGGGGTAACAAGAATAATATAAGAACAGGTAACGAATACAATCTGTTAGGAATACAATATCGATACGTCTGCTTGTAATGGCGGCTGACTCTCGAATGACAGCTTGACAGGCGATCGATCCGATCGCCTTCTTCTCGCTGTCTCTTGTCTTCGTCGCGAGCACCAGCGGGCCATGAATCCTCTACATAGGGTGCTCGCAACACTGCTCCCCCCCTTCGAGAAGCGGTCGTCCCGACCGCTGCAGATTCTCCGTTGATTGCAGCTGCACCCTGGCTCGGAAGAGAGGGAAGGACGCTATGTGGCCTCTTCCGTCCGTCGCCTCGGTATTCACCTTCACGCCCAGGGAAAAACCACCCCAAAAACCCTGGGCAAGGCGTGGGTGCATGGCTCTTCACGTCTCTACCCTCCACTTGCGTCTTCGGTCTTGCGTACTTCTTTCTTGTATGGGCTTCATCTTCTTCGATGGCGCATCTTCTTCTTGGGTAGAGACTGGCAAGAGGACCAATCCTTTTTCTGGTCGGGCTCGTCCAACGATTAATTCCTTGTGTTCCCTCGGCGGAAGTCCAGCGACGACGCTCTTCTGGAGGTTCCGGCTCCTTGTCCCACGACGTCCCCGGATCTCCAACAGTCCCTCGGCGGAAGTCAAGCGACGAAGCTCCTCTGGACTCCAGCTCATTGTCCCACGACGTCTCCGGAACTCCAACAGTCCCTTTCAGAAAAACATTGCATGCCTTAATTTTTTTTTCTTCTCACGAGGAACGGTGGAGTCGAAGAGAGTCAGGGAGACGAAAAGGCGAGACGGGCACGACAACAGAGGTCACAACTCATGAGCCTGTCACCGGCCCGCTCCCCGATCAATCTTCCCCGGACTCTCAACTCGTCTTCCTCTTCTTTCTTCTAATCTCCTCCAGTACTCCAATCCGTGGCTTCTTGTTGGCCCCATTCCTCTTCGTGGCATCTGGTGCTGCTCCAGGGGACCGTCTCGGTGCAGCTCGTCAGCGGTCCCGTCTCCGCGATGCCCCCTCCGACCGATCCGTGCGACTGAGTCGCACGTCCGTCCGGTGATTGGGGACACCATTTCCCGTTTGCTGTCCACCTCGTAGGAAGGGACCCCTTGGTAGACACTGTACCGGGGACGCGGCCAGGATCCCAGCCAGGAGGGTAGCGGGGTGGTTCCACGTATGTCCGCACCCCGCTGCGGACCGCCACGCTGTTGTGGCACATTCGGGGAATTCGGGACCGCATCCACGCCGCGGTAGCAGTCCCCCGACACCTTGTCCCTCGTCGTGGGGTATCGTGCACCTGTAACAGACTCAAGAGCGGGGGCCGGACTACGAAGGCAACCTCCGCAGCCCCGTCCAACGGATTAGCTTAAACTAATCTTCTTTCTTGAGTCTTCTCTGCATGTTGCATCCCTTCTCTCGGAAGTCTTCATTCCTCTTGCAATTGTCCCTCATATTTCGCAAGGCGTCGTACGTGGACCACCTTGTACTTCTTCCTAGGCGAGCGTTGAATTCTGTAGACTACGTCGTTGATCTTGTTTACCACCGTGTAGGGTCCTTCCCAGTCGCTTGTAGCTTCGGGTACTCTTCGTGGTAGGAACCACACTCGTTCTCCAGGCTGGAACTCCCGAACTCAGCATCCTCGACTCCCACTCTCTCTCCGCGACGGTATTCGCTCTCGAACTCCCTCCGTCGCGGCTTTCAATTCGGCTATCCTGCGACGATGTTCGCTACCGAACTCCCTTCGTCGCAGCTTCGCGACGGTATTCGCCCTCGAACTCCCCCCGTCGCGACTTCCTATTCAGCTATCCTGCGACGATGTTCGCTATCGAACTCCCTTCGTCGCGGCGTCGCGACGGTATTCGCCCTCGAACTCCCTCCGTCACGACTCCCTATACAGCCATCCCGCGACGATGTTTGCCCTCGAACTCCCTTCGTCACGGCGTCGCGACGGTATTCGCCCTCGAACTCCCTCCGTCACGACTTTCTGCACCGCTATCCCGCGACGCTGTTCGCCATCGAACTCCCTTCGTCGCGGCTCAGCAATCGCAGCGACGGTATTCGCCCTCGAACTCCCTCCGTCGCGCCTTCAGTAACCCCTGTCGTATTCCTCAATCCCTCAACTGGTAGCAGTTCTTGCGAAGATGACCGGCCCCACCACATTGCCAGCAAGTTTTCTTCGTGTTGTCGTCTGAGCGATCGTCCGACCCCTCGAACCTCCCCTTCTTCTTCGGGCTCTCAAAAGTGTGGGAAGATTTAGTTCTCCGTTTTTCCGCGTCGCGATCACGGGACTTTGTCGCGAGATCGCAAGACATCGTCTCGATGGCCTCCATCTCCAGAGCTCTGGTCACGGCGGCTCTTAGGGAGGTGAACCCGCCAAGTCGCAGTTCTCGCTGTATGACAGAGCTCGACAATGCTGTTACAAACTGAGACGCGGCAAGTTTGTCGCGGGTTTCTGCCGGGCAATCGGCGAAAACGGACTGCGCCAAACGTTCAATTTTGGTGGCCAGCGAGGAGATGCTCTCATCTCTCCGTTGCCTATGGCTCTGGAAGAGTACATAGTTCAAATTTGACAGATTCTTCGCCCCGTAGCGGAATTCGAGCGCGGAAACCAATTCCACGAAGTTCTCGCATTGGGCAGCGGAGAGCGTCGTGAGGACGCTCCTCGCCGACCCCCCGAGGGAAGCGATCAAGGCTGTAGCCTTTTTTTCGTCATTCCACCCATTAGCGCGCGCGATAGTCTGGAACTGTACCTTGTACTCCTCCCACGACGTTTTTCCATCGAAAATTGCCGGTTTCACCGCGTACCCCAAGCTGAGTACGTGCGGTCCCGAAAAGGGAGCAGCGGCGGGCATACCGACGGAGGCAGAGACATGCGCCGAGGGGACATTATTTACACCACTATTTACATCACTATGTACATCACTGTTTACATCATTATTTACATTATTATTTACATTGGCGACTGTCTCTCTACCCCGAGGACTCGCGCCGCTGTCAACCGATCCGCGAATATTTTGTAATAAGGAGACTACGACCTGGATGCGATTTTCCATTTCTGACAACCGGGCCTCGAGAGCCGCCTGTGTTTTTCGGTCGGTGGCTTCCTTTTCCTCCCTGCGACGGTCCTCCCTCTGCCAGCGGGCCTCGTTATCCCTTCGCAGCTCCCTCATCTGTCCCGCGATACTTAATTGAAGAGAGGTGAACATCTCCTGTAGAGAGGCACCACCCGTCGCTGCAGGAGAAGGGTTCGCGGAGGCCGCGGACGCACGAGTGGGCATCCCACTTCTAGTGGGCATCCCACTTCTGACACCAGTGTTACGTTTTGCGTTCGACATAATATAAATTTACTGAACAGCAACGATAACAGAACATTAAACACGGGGTAACAAGAATAATATAAGAACAGGTAACGAATATAATCTGTTAGGAATACAATATCGATACGTCTGCTTGTAATGGCGGCTGACTCTCGAATGACAGCTTGACAGGCGATCGATCCGATCGCCTTCTTCTCGCTGTCTCTTGTCTTCGTCGCGAGCACCAGCGGGCCACGAATCCTCTACATAGGGTGCTCGCAACAATACGTTTACACTTCTAATAGTTCAAGAGTAGATATATATTGAGGTGACAGTTAAATTATTACTGCGCTCCGCGGGTGGTCGGTCCCTTTTTATAGGACTTCCGATCACTCCTTCGCTAGGATTGTCACATGAAAAATCAAAGGTGGGGGACCTCATCCCACAGAACCTGCCTGGGATCTTCCAGGAAGAATTTTCCCATCGCGCTACCCGAGAGTTTTGTTTATTAAATTTGGAATTTAGACCTGCTGCACACCATTTCGGTGTCTTCTTCACAACTAATACGTATTTCGCTGCGTTACCTGACCTCAGTAGCGGCGATAGTTAGATTCTTAAGTATTTTAATTCATATTTTAGATTTCTACGCTACTGGGTTACGATATGTTCTGTACGATCGGTTTCGTACAACCTACGTACTAGAGGTTGAAGTTAAGATACATCGGTTTCGTTTTGGAGTTCGATTTACGGGAAATAACGGGAGAGCAAGCTTCTAGCGATGATCAGGAGCGTAGATCCGTGAGGGTGTCGGCTGCGTTGGCTGATAGGGGCCTCTGTCTTAGGCTGAACGTCAGCTGGTGTTGGCTGGGCCTTCCTGGTGTATGTGTAGCCGGCTGGCCGGCACCTCCTGCGATAGCTGCTCTCCTGCTTGCTATTGCCGTCCGCGGATTCTCGGCTAGATCTCTTCGTATCGTAAATTGCGGTTACAGTGCCTTATCACCTATGTATTACGTTGATAACTTATGTGAGGTATTATATGATAATACCTCTTTGTCGTTGAGGCGTTGTGGGCTGTTGCATGGCCTCGGTTTGTGGTTGTGCTGCAGTTTCGCTCCGTTCTGCCTGTTCCCGTCGTTCAGGGGCCGGCCCTGTGTCCTGCGCTGGTGGTGGTGGTTGTCGTTTGTTGACCTGTGTCCTCCCTTCCACGCGTGATTTACGTGCCGCTCAACGGTACGACCGTCATCCAAGAGTACCTTGATGCGGTCTGGTGAAAAAACTTGAGTGACTTCGCCTAGTTCTCGATGTTCTCTGCCGATGAGTACTGCTACGCGGTCCCCGACCGCGAAAGTACGGTGTCGGGCACCGTGGTGGTCATCAAAATCATTTTTCATTCTCCTAGTGTACCCGTCAACTTCTTCCGGCTTGGTGGTTATTGCGTTTCCTGCCTGGGGAATTAGTTTTGATAATACGCAGTTTGCTTTTCTACCGAAGAAAACTTCTGCCGGTGACTTCCCTCCGGGGGCCGCTGAACAGGGTGTATAATGGTACGCATGGAGGTATTCGAATAACTTAACTCTCCAGGCCAATGGTTCTTTGGCAATTGCTCTTTTTACGGAGTCGACCATTCTCTCTGCTTGTCCGTTCGATTGCGGGTGCCCAATTGGTGAGAGAATATGGGAAATGCCCATTTCTTCGCAAAACTCTGTGAATTGTGCAGCGGTGAATTGTGTCCCATGATCTGAGACTAAAATTTCTGGGACGCCGTATCTAGAGAATATCTCGCGGCATAAATCAATTGTGCGCTTTGAACTTATCGTCTTCGTTAACGCCACATCAGCAAATTTCGAGTATGCATCAACAAAGACCAGTATATACGTACTCTCGACTGGCCCCGCGTAATCGATGTGAACTCGTTCCATGGGCTTCTTTGCCGGCGGCCACGGTTTCAGCGGCGCTTTAATCGGTAGCCTTTGGTTGAGTGTACATGGATTGCACTCCCGTACTATTGTTTCTATATCCTTCGAGATGTTCGGCCAATACACATACTCCCCAGCTAGTTGTTTCATTCGTCTTATGCCCGGATGACCACGATGAAGGATGTTGAGGATGTTCTCTCGCATGATTCTTGGAATTATCACACGATCGCCCAGTAGCAGAGTCCCGTCGACCACGCTGAGACTGTCACGTCTAATTTTGAAGTGGTTTAGTGTTTCCGAGTTTGATGTTATACTCCAATTGTGACTGCCGAAAGATTTTCATCCTTTTCTGTCGCTTCTACGAGATTTTTGCGCATATTCTGCCCGAATTTGTCCATGTTTGCGTCTCTTAGGTTAACCATTTCTTGCTCTGTTTCTTCTATGTACGCCACTTGGATTCCTTCGGTGTTGTCGCGTCGGAACTGATCCACCAGGCGTGACAATGCGTCTGCTTGTCCAAACTCCTCTGTTCGGACGAATTCAATCTGAAAGTCATACCCGAGAAGTCTTATAGCCCACCGTTTAAGGCGTGCCGCTGTTGTGCTCTTAAGTCCCTTTGTGTTCTCTGTTTGTTGGAGCGCAACCAGAGGCTTGTGATCTGTTTGAAGTATAAAATGACGGCCCCACACAAATTTGTGGAATCTTTCGACTGCCGTTATCAGTGCCAGAGCTTCTTTCTTAATTTGGGAGTAGTTCTTTTGTGTCTCAGTCAAACTTTGCGATATGTGGTACACAGCGTGTTCATATCCGTACAAGTCGCGTTGGATAAGTACGCCTCCGATACCTGTTTGACAAGCATCTGCAGCTACCACCAGCTTCTTGGTTGGATCATAGTGTTCTAAGAGTAATGGGCTAAGCATAAAGTAGTAAGGCTAGGCGGGTTCTAACGCAGGTCCTTTGAGGGGAGTGCGGGGGCAGGGGGAAGTGAGGGCGCGCGGGGGAGCGCGGCGGAGGGAAACCTGGGCGCGGGGCCTGCGGGGAGACGAAGAGCGGTTGCGCGCGCACGAGCCGCGGAGTGGGGGAAGCCGCAACCGCGGAGGGGATCAGTCCGGGCCGAGCAGCCGCGGAGACCTGACCCACCGTCTCCGAAATTTTTTAGAGGGAGGGAATGACCCCCGAAAAGTCTTTTTCAGACTTTGGCCCACCCCGAAATTTTTTCAGACCTAACCCAGGGAGGGGACGGCCCCCGAAATTTTTTTCAAACCAACATGCAGCTGAAAGTGTTTAATAATTTATTTTTTATCCGAAATTGTTTCGGACGATGTCGGGAAAGATCGACGTTCTTTTCTTTTACGCACCGCGTCTTCGGGACGGAAAGAGACGGAGCATTATTTTAAATCTAAATTCGGAGGAGGGAGAGAGAGAGAGACAGCACCACATAGCGGTACAATCGCTTTCGTTCTAAAAATTTTCAAAATGATTTTAAATCTTAGCGTCGCAGCGTATCGCGCGATCGTGTGTAACTTGACTCCTCTGGAGCAGCCGCGTGCGGTGACGTCATGTGGTGGCGCGAAGAATGTAATATAATTATGCGGCGTCAGCTGAAATTTCTTTCTCCAACGCAGAGAAATAATAATAATTTTTTTGAAACGCCGAATCTTAGAATTACGTGGCGAGGAGAGAAGGAGGATAAATGAAATTGGTAAATAATATGTGTTTGAGATTATATATATTGTTTACAAAAAAAAAGAAAATATAAATGAATATAATATAAAAAAGAATATAAATGAATATAATATAAAAAAGAATATATATATATATAATATAAAAGAAAACACAATTAAATAATAAATATAATAGAAAAAAGAAAATACAATAGAAAAAAGAAAATAAAACAATAAAATAATAAAATAAAACTAGAATATAAAAAATAGCAAAATAGAAAAAACAGAATATAAAAAAATGGACAAATATAAAAAAAATAGGGGAAAAAAATAGGAAAAAATATAAAAACTATTCGAAGAAGGGGGGGGTGGTGGTGAGGGCGACGATGGTGGTGGTGGTGAGGGCGACGATGGTGGTGGTGGTGAGGGCGACGATGGTGGTGGCGAGGGCGATGGTGATGGCGATATGGCCATCCGTTCGGGGGGGAGTGAAGGTAGCTGCGGCAGCGGTTGTCGTCGCAACCGTCGCATCCACGACGGTGATGGGGACCGCGGCCGCCTCAACGGCAGGAACCCCACCCGTTGATTTGGCACCCAAGGGTGCCGCAGCCGAGCCACCATCACCCGACCAACCGCGATCTGATGGCGGGGGGGCGCCACCTCCTCCTCCTCCTCCTCCTCCTCCAGCAGCCGCGCATTCATGTCCTAGAACACAGATACAAAACGTTGGTGTAATAATGACACATTAAACATAATAAACATCAAACACACATAACAATGCAATGTATTACATACCACTGGAGGCGGCGACGGCGAGGGCGACGGCGGCGGGGACTGCGGCGGCTGTAGCGGCGGCGGCGAGTCGGGCCCCTGCGGTTGAGGCGAGGGGGGCGACGGTGGTGGCGAGTCCTGCGAACATTGCATTTTTTGAAATCATTGGGATTCCTTGTGCGCATTTAAGTTGAAAAAAAAAATGGTGGACATTCTAAGCATTGGAGGGAAGCCGACGTTCGACGATCGCATCGTCAAGCTCGAGACTCACACATACAACCCATACGTCAACACGACGTTTGGATACAGCGATGAGATAAGAATACCCATACAGCAGCAGGATTTATACACATTGCCGTGTGAAAGTTTCCTCTACTTGGAGGGGAAATTGAAGATAAACAAGCCAAGCGATACATTAACGGCGACGTTGGGAAATAATTGCGTGGCGTTCTTATTCGATGAGATTCGATACGAGCTGAATGGCGTGGAGATTGATCGCAACAGAAACGTTGGAATAACTAGCACGCTTAAAAATTATGTATCGCTGGCATCTGGCGAAGACAAAAGTATGGAGAATGCCGGATGGGGCTTGAAACGACGCGATGGGCTAATAGTGAAAAATCATTTCAATTTTTGCATCCGCTTAAATATTTGCTGGGATTTTGCGAAGACTATAAACGTCTGATTTTTAATCTCACTGGATAACAAAGGTTAAACGCGATAAATGTTAAAATATTTAAAAGTACATACCTCAGAACTGTCTCGGCACTCCGGCACTATCCGCAATAATCCCATTATTCTTTTCACAAAACAAAATCAAAAATATTAAAATTCAACCGACGTCTGTCGCGATTGAAAGGCAACTGGTCTCGCTGCATCTCCTGGCTCTTGGATGCAACCCCCTGCCATGAAATCGAGAAGTGCATAGCTTTGCAAAGTAGGATGTCTTTATTCTTCACCATCTTCATTACAGGCCACCTGCATTTTCGCTGACCATTCTCCATATACTTATCTTCTTCTTCACTGACCACCCTCTCCTTCTATGTACTCCACTTGCATTTTCACTGACCATCAACACCTTCCATGCATCTTCTTCGAACTACTCACTGGCCATCCTCTCTTTTATCTTCTTCGCGTGTATCATTTGGCTGAATCGTTTCTCCTTCTTTGACACATCATTCGACTAGATCACACCACTTTCAACATGAATCGAACGAGTATTGAACGGTATCGAACGGGTATCGAACGGCTTTGATCGGGTATCGAACGGCTTTGATCGGGTATCGAACGGCTTTGATCGGGTATCGAACGGGTATCGAACGGCTTTGATCGGGTATCGAACGGCTTTGATCGGGTATCGAACGGCTTTGATCGGGTATCGAACGGGTTTGATCGGGTATCGAACGGGTATCGAACGGCTTTGATCGGGTATCGAACGGGTATCGAACGGCTTTGATTGGGTATCGAACGGCTTTGATCGCGTATCGAACGGTTTTGATCAGGTATCGAACGGGTTTGATCGGGTATTGAACGGGTTTGATCAGGTATCGAACGGGTATCGAACGGCTTTGATCGGGTATCGAACGGCTTTGATCGGGTATCGAACGGGTATTGAACATGAATCATACCACTCTGAACGTGAATCGAACATGAATCATACCGCTTCTGCATAACTATCGTCTTAATCTAGCGTACATTACATGCAGGAGGTTGGGAGGGTGAAGAAAAAACATTTATACATTAAAAAAATTGATTTTATTTTATTTAAGCATTTCTCTCTGGCGTTTAGACCACCAGTTGAATATTTTAAATACATTTTGCATAGCACAGTGCTTTGCGTGTCTGCCACATCGCAGAGTATTAACTACATTTAGCTTATTTAGAGATTTGATATCCTCGTAGTCAATGTCCAGCGTCTCGATGACCACGTCCATTCTCGTATCTTCATCGAGGAAATCCGCAAGCCACTCGCGTTTCTGCAACCCTTTAACGTATACGATATGGGATGCGTCATCTTCTTCGTCGATAGCATCAGCTACAGCTTTCGTAATTAGCCGTTTAGCCATACAGTATGGAACGTCTCCATCGTCCCACCGTAGCCCGTGATGTTTTGCCACCAACCACCGGATGTTCGATTTGTCGGATTTCGTAAGAAGATATTGCCGCATCGAACTCCCAAAAATATAGTGCGAGAGAATTGTTTCCTTTCGCAGGACAGCCACTTCCTTGACGACAAATCTTCCATCGACGATGAACCCTTGCAGGTCAACAAATGTTGGTACGACCATTATCGATACGATTTAGAGGTCCGCTCGCTTCCAAGACAGTCGGGAGAATGCAGTCCTTCTCGTAAAGCATCTCGATTTTCACGATGAAATATTTGTATGAATTTGACACAGGAGAGGGCGGGGCAATTTAATTGATTTTGCGCACCACGTTTGTCAGCGGATTGTATTCAACCACACGATCGTGTAGAATCAGACAGTAGGCCGTAGTATTTGCAGGCACATTCTCTTTACACTCGAATTCTATGCGCACGTCCACGGTGCCATTCTTGATCGACTCATTTTGTCGCGAGCAATCAATCACCACGAGGGGACCAAATTGTAAAAATTCGGCCACGGTGAATAATGCCTCGTTGCAACTATGTCCATAATACGATTTACGGAATTGCGTATACATGTGATACAAGATGGCATGCTTATTCTTGTCAAAGTCCAAGTTCAGGTCATCGTATGGATAAAATTCCGAGTTGAGAAAAAGTTTTACATTGGCCAATTTGCAGTTGTTGAACTTAGTAACATCTTCGCTCATCACATTCTTTCGATCAGTCTGTAGAACAAGGATAATAACTCGCGGCTTCTCCAGCTGTGCGGATGCCTTCACGGCCCACGAATGCTTGGTCGTGCTCTGTAAGAGAGGATACTCGTACAGATCCCACGAGTGAAAACAAATTCTCAGGTTTTTTCCACTTTCCAAAGCACGTAGCAACGATAGCTTATTAACGTCGTTCAGCGTCACATGAGGCAACCGCCATTGCACTTTAAGTAATTCAATTTCTGGTTCCAACATCGGCGATCCTATTAGAGAATTGTTGTCGTTGCGCGATCGTATTAAAATCAATTCGTGACGCGCATTAATAATCATGCGTTTGTAGTCCTCGCAAAATCCCAGCAAATATTTAAGCGAGATGCAAAAATTGAAATGATTTTTCACTATTAGCCCATCGCGTCGTTTCAAGCCCCATCCGGCATTCTCCATACTTTTGTCTTCGCCAGATGTCAGCGATACATAGTTTTTAAGCGTGCTAGTTATTCCAACGTTTCTGTTGCGATCAATCTCCACGCCATTCAGCTCGTATCGAATCTCATCGAATAAGAACGCCACGCAATTATTTCCCAACGTCACCGTTAATGTATCGCTTGGCTTGTTTATCTTCAATTTCCCCTCCAAGTAGAGGAAACTTTCACACGGCAATGTGTATAAATCCTTCTGCTGTATGGGTATTCTTATCTCATCGCTGTATCCAAACGTCGTGTTGACGTATGGGTTGTATGTGTGAGTCTAGAGCTTGACGATGCGATCGTCGAACGTCGGCTTCCCTCCAATGCTCAGAATGTCCACCATTTTTTTTTCAACTTAAATGCGCACAAGGAATCCCAATGATTTCAAAAATGCAATGTTCGCAGAACTGAGCCTTTTCTTTTTAGTGTAATCAGAGCTGTTGTTGTTGTTGTTGTTGTTGTTGTTGTTGTTGCAAACAGTTTCACTTGGAAGAAACGAGTTTCTGGAGTCGTTCAACACAAGCATCTCTTTCGGTCACGCCACACGTATTATCGTCGTCGCCGTCGTACGTGCAATCTGATGGTAATCTCTTCACCTCGAAAATCGAGCAACCGTCCGTCTTGATCCACAACGCGTATCGTTAGATCCGTAATGACCCGTGCGGTGATTGGAAGGTAAATGATCTGCGCGGGCGTTTCCGATATCTTATATCCTGGTGGGACTCTCGGAGAAAATTCATGTATCGTATGTACGCGCTTCCCATTGTTGTACGCGCCAGCGGTCACGCTGCATTCTATGCGAATAATGTTCACGTTCGTGATATTAATTGGATCGTCCGATTCATACCACCGTCCAGGTTCTAATACCCGATTCGTTGAGAATCCCAGTAGCGATCCAATGTTATTGGGTTTCGTAAAGTCTATGGCGAACGAGCAGTACAGCTCGCTTTTCATGGTGTTGTTGTTGAGACGCAACACTATTGGATACACATCGTTGTCACCGTCATCGATGCCGCCGAAATTTTGAGGATACCGCTCGAGTAATCGCTGCTTCAAATACTTGGCAATGGCGTCTAGTTCGTAGGAGCCGTGGGGAATCGTAATGTATTCATGCGTGGTGTCGATGCTATTGTTGATGTCATAGTTTGCGGTGAAGTAGGATTTATCGTTGCTCGAGTCGATGTTCGGTATTGTATGATAAGTTTCAAAGGTTGCTAGACCAAGCTCCTAATCATCGTCGCTCAAATCTATGGGTGGAAAGTAGCTTACCGCGAGGGTGCTACTCTTGCCGGTTAGAGTGAATGTTAACGACATATTCCGAGCTGTACGACTCGACTAGTACTGAATCAGAGTGGTGGAAGTCAATCCTTAAATTTGGTGCCAATCGTTTGTAGAAAGCGTAGACATAGTTGTCCACAATTGCTCTGTTCGTACTTCTGATAAGCCATTCGATTGTATTCGATTTTCACAGCATCTTTATCCATATATTGTACCAATTCCTTAGGCGGTCGAAGATTCCCAAAACTGTCAAAATATATAGCTCGACACCCTCTCTTCGCATACGCTACCCAATGAGTCCCCGGCCCCTCGACATTGTCCAAATTTACGATACCGCTCTCGTTTTGACGTGCTCCTCCGGCAGGTAGTGCATTGCGCACGAAAACACCTCTAAAGAATGGAATACGCATACGTTTTGCACACTCCTCCAATTGCGCGTCGGTAGTTACGCCGACAGGCATTTTTATTTTCTTTTCGGTGTTTTTTTTTTCGTTTTGATATTCCCTGTCCGCGCTTGTATGGTGCGAGATAAAGTCCACGACCTTCCATGGAGCGATTATGGCGTTGCATTTCCTGCAGCTGATGTTGCGCCGCCTTATTACCGTTTACCGCCTTAGCAATCCCCGCCGCTCCACCAGCTAACGATCCGAGAACACCTAGCAGCGGAAGAAGTGGTAATATACCACCCCGTTTTGCTATCGGAAGAATCCGCTTTTTCAGTGCTCTCTTTGGAATCCTTTTGCACAATTTTGCTTTCATCCCCATTCCGATTTTCGTCTTGGCCTTCATAGCTGCCCAAATAACTGTAGCAGCACCTCTTTCGCCCAGAGTCGTGTCTCGCGCAACGATGCGTTTTCGCGCTTTGTCAGCGAGTACGTTATCTGCCGCATGCCTTTCGCCGAGGTGGTTACTGCGCGAATACGCAATATCGTGTTCGCGACACGCTGCGTCCAACGGATTGATGCCTTGATCACCTCTAGCCAATCGTTTTGCTAGATGTGTTCCTGGGCCGCAAAACTGGTATCCCGGGATATGTAATTCGATAGGTAGCGCGTTTATCGCCCGATTTAACAAACCACTGCCTTTCTTTACTCCCGTTGGCGACATTCGCCACAGTTTTTAATCAATGGTGCCGGACCGTCGATATGCGTTCGCTGCCAAGGGCGATTATAATGTTCCAGACACCGACGATACTGCTGAACCTCAGAATCAGCTTTTATATTCTCGGGGAGTCTGTCCCACAACTGATCAATGTGTCTGCCAAACTCTCGCAGTAGAATAATCTTTGGTATATATTTCAACTGCTCAGAGGTTAAGTCTCGAATATCACAATTATCCGACAGGATCAGAAGCACTTTGAATACTGAGCTGTTTTGCTTCAGCGTGGACCTATAAATAGGGCGCGTCGCCGCTTCGACGTATCAAAATCATTTTTCACAGTTCGCGGAGAGGATGCGATTCGTGCGACATCCTGTGACGATACGCGTAACAAATTTTGACGATAAATCGCAAATGATGTCCTCGAAAACAAGACGCAAACATGGTAGCATGCTACCAAACACTATACGCTGTCTGATTTGCGGCCCATCAAATTGCGGAAAGACCAACGTGTTGGTGAGCTTGTTGGAAAGTCCTCACGGTGTTCGCTTCGAGAACGTGTACGTGTATTCCAAGTCGTTGCAACAGCCGAAATATCAGTATTTGGAGAATTTATTGACCCCGATAGAAGAAATTGGCTACTTTTCGTTTTCAAATAACAATGACGTCATCCCACCGAGCGAATCGCTCCCGAATTCAATTTTTATCTTTGATGACGTGGTATGCGACAAGCAAGATACGATACGAGAATGCTTTGCAATGGGGCGCCACTCGAACGTTGACTGCTTCTATCTCTGTCAGGCGTATGCCAAAATTCCCAAACATCTTATACGCGACAATGCGAATCTGTTGATTCTGTTTAAGCAGGATGGTACCAACTTGAAACATGTGTACAACGATCACATAAACACTGATATGTCTTACGAGGATTTCTGCGCTTTGTGTCGTAATTGTTGGCAACGGGAATATGGTTTCGTGGTAATAGACAAGGATAGCGCGATGTCCAATGGACGTTATAGAAAGGGATTTAACGAGTTTGCCATACCGTGAGATGGTCAATTGTCGTCAACACGTCGGTGGGAAAGCAACGTCTGCGGTACAACGATGATTGATATCGATAGTCTGGAGATTATGGATCGCGAGAGAATAGCGAAGGAAATTGCCAAAACCAGCGAATCCATTCGTAAGAAACATCAGGCTTTGAAGACTGGCAAGATGGAGGAAGATATCGCGTTGGAGAGATACTTCAAACCTGTCGTCGAACCTTTAAAACATATCATGAAAAATGCCACAGCAGCAGAAGCTGACGCATCACCGTCGATGAGCACAGACGTTGGAGGGAATGAAACATTAACGCCTAAAACAAAAATTCAGTCGAAAGGGAACACATCGCGCAAGACAAAGAGGAAACCACACATGTCATCGGAATATTCACCCATAACCTCCACACCAGTTCAATCGAAGCGGAAACGACAGAATGCCACATCAAACGATTCCCCCGTTCCTCCCACTCCAATAAATACCGGTATACAATCGCTCACAACCATTGATGACAACGTTTTCGAAACTAGTCCCGATGAGTCGTTTCCAACATCTATTAGACATCAACTCCAAACATCCGAGGGACAAGAAACGTTTCGCAGCCATTTCGGCCCGCTGGGGCAAAAATACATGGGCGCAATCCTAAGTGGTGATAGGGATACAACAATGGACCTTGTGTATGGTGTATACTTTGGCAATAGTGGAACGATGCTTGGAGATAAGGCTTTCGATATAGACAAGGATGATAATATAATCATTGATGGTGTAAGATATAGAGGAACGGCCGGTCTTTAGCAACTGATTTTCAAGAGAATTCCCGACGATGCCCTGTACACCGATGCCGACAAACAAAAATACAAAAGTATACTGCAGACGACGAATGCCCACAGACGCAGTCATAACGCTAAATATCCCATATTAAGCAATAAGGGATACAAGTACAAACATGTAATTGCACCTCTACTCCCCCGTGTATCGGCTAGTAGGGCAGGGAAAGGTCTAAGAACATCGCTAGCTATGATGGTAAACGGCAACAAGATCGATTACGTGCATTCGGATGATCCCAACGAGCTGGTGGATCGATTGCGTTTGCTGGAAGCGTCGCGTCAGGCTGGTAACAACTCTCATGATTCTGAAAGTCTATCGATTATCGAGGAACTTCGCGAGGTAGGCCTCATTATAAATTAAACCACACTTCGATGATTTGCACTGTATGCATCGAGATGCCGATCAACAAATTTGGAGTATCGCTCGAGAAGAGTGGAGCAGCTAGAATGGACTATTACAAATGGACCGGCATGCTTCGAAATTATATGCGAGATAACGCTCTTTGTGTGGACGGTGCCGACTTTGATGCAAAATCACGCAAGATACGACGCGTAGCTCAGCCGGTGGCTGACAGCGATGCCGTCAATAAACTATACATGGAAAAGAGCATTAAACTTTTGAGAGAGCGGCAGGAAGAATTAGAGAGGAAGCTGGTTGTGTTTCAGAGAGATATGCTGACGTTGCAAAACAGCGTTAAAAAGATATCGCAGGCGTCAAATTCAATCCCACAGCAGCGCTGCGAAGGAGAATCATGCGAGACGGTTGAACTTGTCCAGAATTTCCTCGGACCGATGGGGAGCACATAATGCACATACATGATAATTATCACATCATTCGTGTCAAAGACACCTCTGCGATCAAACATGCAATCATTATCGAAATCCAAAAGTAAAGAAAACCATGGCCCCAAGAAGCGGCAACTTGTTGAGGAATTGCATGCTCCAGCTCGAAGACATTTCCCACGGAAGCGCGTCATAGTGCATGGATACGACGATCTGTGGCAAGCTGACGTTGTAGAAATGCGTCCATACTCGCGATTCAACCGAGGTCACCACTACATACTCACCGTCATCGATGTGTTGAGCAAGTATGCATGGGCGGTGCCGCTCAAGACTATAAGTGGTGCTGAGGTGACCAAAGCGTTTGCAAAGATATTTAGAGATCGATATCCGAAAAATTTGCAAACCGATCAAGGAAAAGAATTTTACAACGCCGATGTGCAGAAACTCTTGTCAAAGCATGACATTAATCATTATTCGACGTATTCGGTGATGAAGGCCTCCGTCGTAGAACGTTTCAATCGAACTTTGAAGAACAATATGTGGAAAATGTTTACGCTCAATGGAACCTACAGATGGATCGATTCGCTATCGCGTCTTCTCGCAGAGTATAACGCGCGAAAACATAGAACCATCAGAATGCGTCCTTGCGATGTTACCCCTGCGATCGCCGACAAGCTGCTAGCCACCGTATACAGCAACATAAAGATCGCTGCTCCGGCGAGATTCAAGTTGGGCGAGTTTGTGCGCGTGAGCAAATTTAAAACCATCTTCGAGAAAGGCTATACGCCGAATTGGACAACGGAGGTGTTCAAGATAGCCAAAGTACAGGCAACTAATCCCGCGACGTATCTGCTCCTCGATTCCTGTGGAAAACCTGTTGCCGGAGGATTCTATGAACACGAGCTGCAACGCGTCACCGATCCTGATGTGTATCTAGTGGAAAAAGTGTTGCGTAGGAAGGGGGATAAGGTATACGTCAAGTGGTTGGGATTTGATAAATCACACAATTCTTGGATAAATAAAAATAATGTATTGTAACATAATAATATATGATTCAATAAAAATACAATGATATATACATGTGTGGACAATTTTTTTATACAATAATTCAACCATTTATATGAAGTAGTTAATAAATACAATAATTTCTATTTTACATCGATTTTTTTTTACAACGGAATTTTATAATGGTATTTTATAATGTCCCCGGGGCAGAGTGTCGGTCGAATCAGGTACGATATGCCGCTTGTCGTCGTACAGACATAGAGCGATTTTGGATTTCGAAATGGGTGTACACTTTGTGCAATTTAGACCGTATACATGATTGCCTGCGAACCATTTCGATCTTCCTGTGCAAACACTGCGCGTAGTCGTCGAAAGTTATCGTTCTGGCTATGACGTTGGTCTTGACGCCTTTCGCCTTTTTCGTATCTTTTTTGCCGTCTACGCGAAGTGCATACATTTTCGCTCTAAGACCTACGAATTCGGTCATTATCGCGCCGTTATTTTCGTCCTTCATCAGCCCTGGAACCTTCTTATTTACACACGGCATATTATATGAATTGTCGATAGGATAATCGCTTGTGTCGAATCTATCGATATTGTGTTTCATGGACTCGTAGATATCGTCGCATCGAATGTGATAAATGAGGCTGTCTGTGTCTGTGTATAGTATTTTACAATTTGGTCCGTGCAGGGGAGACATGTACTCGTGATGAAATTCATACAAACAAATATTTGATATGTCCAGAATGCACATACCCACGTATATCGGTTTGTTGAATTTTACCTCGAGTTTTCGCAATTCAACAGCTATTAAATTTTCCGAAAAAACACTTCGGCTGTAGAAATTCGGTTTCGCGATCATTGCCTCCGCGCCATATCGCCCTTCCCAATGTGTCAAAAGTTTTACATCCACATGATTTCGTACATTTTCCATAGTTTTACCAAATACCGCGTTGTTCATCAATTTGTACAAATTTTTTTCAAAATCATTTGTCGCGCTTGTTCTAAACCGTGTATTGAGTTCGATGTAATCGCGGAGCCAGGGAGATTGAGCGAATTGAAGCACGCGGTGTATCTTTGTAATACGAAGACCGTGACTCGTGCACTGCTGCAGGTTGCGATAATGAATAACGTAACGCTGCTTATCGTATACCGTCGCGAGTAAGTTGTCCTGCCTCCTGCCAGGTGGTTTGGCACGCGTCGGGCAGAACGGTAGATCGGCGTGAGCGTCGTGCAGACTTTGTGGATATTCCAGATCTACCTCGAGAACGTACCCCGTGGGCGAATCGACCGGGATCGAAGACACGTTAAAACTTGCAACATCTTCGACCCATTGAAATTTGGCGTGTGGCAGGGGTTGACACATTGCCCATCCATACAAATTATTTACATCAAAGTACGATGACTGTTCCGATGCATCGTAAGATGGCATGTACTTGTTATTGGCATGTGCGTATCTTCCGGAACATTGACTCAAACCCCCGCGTATACCGCGTTCGATAAACATAACCATATCGACGTCGGTGAGCAATTCGAATGTAATTTTGGTATGTTTTACCATGGCATCCCAGGTGAAACCGGGTACAGTATAATAATGCGCTGAATCTAATCCGTAACTCTTGATACAACTTTGGCGAAAATTTTCAAAAATATCTGCTAATAAAAAGACATCTGTTTTCAAATACAAATCGCTGTATTCACCCAAGGTTCTAATCCCGAAACGCTGCCAGACAGTCTCGGCGTGTGCGTAATCGCTCTCGGATACAGTAGTAGTAAGGCTATAAGAGTTCCAACCCTGGTCCTCTGAGGGGAGCGCGGCGGCGGGGGGAAGTAGGGCGCGCGGGGGAGCGCGGCGGAGAGAAACATGGGCGCGGGGCCTGCGGGGAGTGGAAGAGCGGTTGCGCGCGCACGAGCCGCGGAGTGGGGGAAGCCGCAACCGCGGAGGGGATCAGTCCGGGCCGAGCAGCCGCGGAGACCTGGCCCACCGTCCTCGAAATTTTACAAAGGGAGGGAATGACCCCCGAAAATCTTTTTCAGACGTTGGCCTGCCCCGAAAATTTTTTCAGACCTAACCCAGGGAGGGGACGGCCCCTAGGATTTTTTTTTCAAACCAACATGCGTCGGAAATTGTTTAATAATTTATTTTTTATCCGAAATTGTTTCGGACGATGTCGGGAAAGATCGGGAAAGATCGACGTTCTTTTCTTTTACGAACCACGTCTTCGGGAATATGCAGCAGAAATTTTCCCCCAATGCATAATAATTAATTTTTGAATCAGCGATCTACCGAACCATTATGCAGCATTCATTCTAAAGCTAACAGTATTCTAAAGCGTTCCGATTTAACGTCGCAGCGTATCGCGCGATCTCGCGTAATTCGAATCCTCTGAAGCAGCCGTACGGGATGACGTCATGTGGTGGCGCGAAGAAGGCGCGAATCATAGGAAGAATTATATGGCGTCAGCAGAAAGAATCTTTTCCATATTAACAGACATTCTTTTCCCAACGCAGAGAAATAATAATTTTAATCCCCTCCCACACTGGTCTACCGAACCTTTATGTAGAAAACAGACACATTTTATCCGAACCATTATGTAGCGATCATTCTAAAGCTAACAGTATTCTAAAGCGTTCCGATTTAACATCGCAACGTATCGCGCGATCACGTGTAATTCGAATCCTCTGGAGCAGCCGTACGGGATGACGTCATGTGGTGGTGCGAAGAAGGCGCGAATCATAGAAAGAATTATGTGGTGTCAGAAGAAATTGGTGAGGTGAGAAGGAGGAAGACGGATAAGTAAATAGAGAAATAATATGATTAAGAGATTTATTTAAAATTAAAAGAATATAAAAATATAAATAGAAATGTAATATAATTTAACATTTTTTTTCCTACGAGCATTAGCTAGAATATCATTGATGGCACATGCTACCAGTTCGCAATCTATAAGATAATCCTCATCGTAATATTCGCCATCACGTATGATTTTAGCAGCAGGACGCGTATCTAATGTTTCGCAGGCAGCATCGCTCCGTTACAACAGGTTAACAAAAGTTTTAAAGTTTTTCCTCACATCTTCTGCAGTTTGATGCAGCCGCGGATACACATAGCTTATACATGGCTTAAGATTAAATAAAAATGATGCTGTATTCAGTTTGAAATACAAAGACTTCTTATGTAGTGTCGTCTTTACAATTGGAGGCGAGAATCATAGAAAGAATTATGCAGAGTCGATAGAAATTGGTGAGGAGTGAAGGAGGCAGACAGACAAGTAAATAGATTGTAATATATGTAAAATGATTATATATTGTTCCATTAATTAAAAAATAGAAATATAAAAAGAAAAAATGTAAAAATAGAATATAAATAGTGTCTCCGCAGAACCATCTCTCTCTCTCTCTCTCTCTCTCTCTCTCTCTCTCTCTCTCTCTCTCCCTCCCTCCCTCCCTCCCTCCCTCCCTCCCTCCCTCCCTCCCTCCCTCCCTCCCTCCCTCCCTCCCTCTCTCCCTCTCTCCCTCTCTCCCTCTCTCCCTCTCTCCCTCTCTCCCTCTCTCTCTCTCTCTCTCTCTCTCTCTCTCCCTCTCCCTCTCCCTCTCTCTCCCTCTCCCTCTCTCTCTCTCTCTCTCTCTCTCTCTCTCTCTCTCTCTCTCTCTCTGTCTATCAATCTCTTTCTTTCTCCTTCTCTTTCCTTCTCTTTTTCTCTTCTTCATATCAATCGCAAGACAACTTGAACATTCTTGAACAGCTGATGGACTTCCTATTTACTTTTCGCGACATCATACATACATACTCTTCCCACAACACCTCGTATAAATTCATACACACTCGCGCTCTCGTGACCAACCCGAATGCTCGGTTACACAGAACAGTAAATAACTCGACTATATTCGCCGAAACTGTTACGTATCTATTGTATCGCCTCAATTCTTTATCTCTAAATAAATCGCACTATTCTCAACATTTTTTAGTTCTCTCTATACAAATAGGATATCAAAATACAATATAAAAAGAAAAAATATAATAATAATAATAATAATAATAATAATAATAATTTAATTTAATTTATTGCCACTTTCGTGTTACAATTTAACGATCAAATAATCTTTCCATTTCATATCCATGATTGTGTCAGTGTAAGTCCCACCCTTCTAATGTATCCTGTTGTGTCTTAACAATTTTTTCTATTTTACAAGTGTTTCCTAATCTATTCTATGTTACATAATCTTCTTGTATCACTTTCCTGTTCTTCCCATCTTTTCCTTCTCCCTATTATCTCCCGTAGAATAGCCAAGTCTTTCCCTTCTCCTCTAATTACCTCTGCACAATTCCTGCCACTCTCTCAACTTACTTCACATGTTTCAATCGCGTGTTTCACTGTTTCTTCCTCTTTCTTACATACCCTTTCTTCTTTCATTAGCCAATATTTGCATGTTCTTGTTTCACTACCCTGTATGAATCTTCCTATCCTTTCTAATTCTCCTCTCCTTTTTTCATTTCCCCCCCATAAGCATTTCGGCTTATCTCCTGGTTTCCTAGCCCCCTCTTTTAATTCTCTTAGGAACTTTGACTCTTTTACTTTCATATGTCTTTCTTGTTCTTGGATGTCAATTACTTATCTGTTCTAATTTTTAATCCACACTTCTTCTCCATTTAATCTTCTTCTTTTCCATTCTTCGTTTGACCATCCTCTCCCTCTCAAGAATTTGATTCGCATTCTTTCCTTTTTTCGTTACTTCATTTCCTCTCATTAGTCTTCTCCTACATTCATATCGTATCGATCCTTCTTCCGAGTTTATTAGTGTCTCTTCAAACTTCATTACCCTTACCCCCATTTTAATTGCTATGCCATCTCTTCCTGTTTCTTTTAACAGCCAATATGTTGATGTTGATCTCTCCAATTTCATTATCCATCGTATGTATTTCGCCTGCAATTTTTCTATTTCCTCATACCTTCTCCATCCCCATATCGCTGCTCCATACGCCACGGTGCTTCTAACTAGCGCATCAAACAGTTTCATTCTTCTTTCAGTCATCTCTGAATAATCTTTCTCCAATACATCCCCCCATACTTCTCCTAGTATCATATTCACTTCCCTAACTACCTTCTTAATATGGTGTTTATCCTCGTTGTTCTCTCCCTCTCGTTCTATAATCTAAATATTTCAGTTCTCTTACTCTTTCTTCTTCATTCCAACGGAATCTTTCCTATTTTCTTCTTCCTCCTGCTTTCCTGCATATCATTATCTTAGACTTTTACACATTTAACTCCAAGCCTTTCTTCTTTATGTATCTCTCGAATCTCTTTATCGTATTCTTAGGTCCCTGTGCATTATTTACCATTAACACATCACCCGCGTATGAAATTGTTAAAATTTTCCTTCTATCTATTACGACTCCTCCTTCCTGTTCTTTGCTCATTTCTTCTTTCCAGGTCTGCAAATGCGACATTGAAAAGTGTCAAGCTTAACGGGCACCCTTGTCTAACACCCTTTCCTGTTAAAAAAACTTTCCTATCAGTTCCTTCTTCATTCCTAAAGCGCATATAGTTCTGTCGTGCATTTCCTGTATCCGTATTCTTAGTTGTTCGCCTACTCCTTCTTCATAAAGTCTTTTCCAAATTTCTTCCCTTTCCAATCAATCAAATGCTCTCTTCATATCGGTGAAAAACAGATATAGTTTCCCTCTTTCTTTTGAGGTTTCTATATCTATAACCATTTTAACTACCGCTATTGCGTCTACTGTTCCTCTCCTTCTCCTGAATCCCATATGCGTATCGTTTAATATCCCATTTTCCATTTGTTCTTCTAATTTTCTCCTTAGAATTTCCATGCATATCTTATAATCCGTGTCCATCTAAGTTATGCCCCTATAGTTCTTAACCATTTCCCTTTCTCCTTTTTTTTTTTTTTTTTTGGATACAGAACTTACTATTACTTCTTTCCATTCTTCCGGAAAGTCCCCTTTCTTCCATGTTCTGTTTATCACCTTTGTTTGATTACCTATATTTATGAAGATGATTGCGACCTCGATGTTGAATTAAGATATAATTTAAATGCAGGAGTTTAAATTTTAAGTCTGTTCGACTTTTAATATCTTACATGATTTGAGTTGAAATCGACGTGAGCCAGATCGGTTTCTATCTATATTTACCTAATAAATTTTTATACAAAAGGACTTAATTTGTAAATTATTTTTTGCTATATTCAATGAAAATTGGAATTTTATGTTCATTAAGAATAGGTGTTTACCCTGTGATAATTGTTGGTTGGGCTTCAAATTCTAATTATTCAATATTAGGACCGATTGGGTCAATTTCACAGTCAGTTTCTTATGAAGTAAATTTATTTTTAACAATATTTTCTGTAATTTTATTAATTGAAAATTATTCATTATTGGATTTATATAAATTTCAATATTATATTAAATTTATTTTAATTTTAATTCCAATACTACGACAAGAAAATCGCGGATAGTTCTTTTAAAATCGGAGACCAAGTGCTACTGCACGACAAGACGCGATCGGTCAAAAACTAACACCTGCGTGGATAGGCTCTAACACGTTTCAAAACGCGCACGATAATAATAATTACAGTATAGAGGGCAGCGAACAATCCGCGTTCAGACAAACACTTCATAGAATAGGGCAGTAATAGGGAAATGGTCACAGTATTGAAGGAAAGTAACGATACACTAACAATTACATATAAGGATAAGACTAAGAAAGGTAATTTATTGAAAAAGATGGTAAATAAGCGCACAACTAGGCGTCGTCGTCCCAGCCACGTAGGGCGCAGTCGGCCTCCAATAGCGACCACAGTCGAGGCCGCGGATCAGGCCCAACGAAGATGTCGCCATGACGTTCTACACAAAAAAAAACAATTGCAAGACTATTACTACACGCACGGAAATAGAAACAATAAGCAGATCTACAATTCCCGATGCAATAAGACACTCACCAAATAGGACCCTCAGACCTCATGAGTCTTCGTCATCCTCCCAGAATTCTGCATGCTGGAAGAATCGGTGCCGGTGCACCCGATACTCCCTAATTGCCACCATGTAGGCAATGCTGATACAACCCGGCGGGCAGGGCACTGGAAACGCTAGAGGGATAAACGGATAAATAGGATAATAAAATAACACACACGAAGAACAAACAAACAAACATCACTCGCACGTACAATTAGAGCAAACATAATGTCTCGGGGCACGTCTAAGATGGCCGACAACATCTTTGTCCAGGAGATCGCAACGAAATAAGAAGCGACTAAGAAAATCGAGACCCATTTGCCCTAACTTCTCACTTCTACTCAAGCCCGGACGAAGAAGATAAACTGTACTACGTTCGCAAAAAATTTATCACACACACACACACACACACACACACGCGCGCGCGCGCACGGGGAAGACTGTATGAAACGCCAACTACACCTCGGCATTCTAATTTACAGGATTTTTGTCCTACAAACGACGATACCACTCGCAGAAGGAACAACCCCCGACATAGATTTCACTATAAAAGAATTCCAACACCACCCCGACATTTACTTCGAAAACCTAGGCGATTTACAAATTTATCGAGATAGCTGGAAGTTAGTATTACATGTAAACATATCTTACATCTACCGACGCGAAGCAAACCTCCAAGCTGCACTATATGATATACTTGCGCAATGTAAAAAACCTTGTACCGACAACTTACAAAAATTTTGTCAAACATTCACCGCGAAAATCCAAGACAAGGTAGACCGCATCGCCAAAACTCTTTACCTACGTCCAGTAAACTAAAAGCTCAGCACAAAACAGCGTCGTGCACAAATAGACGGATTAGGTTACATAGGCAAATCACTCTTGGGGCTAATGGATTCCGGGGATAGAAAGAAAATCGATGATTTTACTAGACCTTTTCAAAACACAAGATAACAGACTTTAAAAAAAAAAAGTAAATCGCAATCAAGGGACAAATGCAAATTTTAAGAGCAAATACCAAACTTCTCAACGAGACTATACATGACATATGAGACAACGATAACACACTCTTAAACGCGACGTGACAAATTCAATACTTACTCCAACAGACAGTCAACATTACTACATTTCGAGAGACAGTAGACGAACCCCTCATACTAATAAACGGCCCCGCAGAAACACTATTGCGCGACACGCAAGTCTTGTTAGAATTCATTATGGATATAAAGAAAGGAGTCCTAAACCTACGATTAATACCACCAGCACAAATCATAACGTACCTCACTTCCGCATTAGCACATATTTCGAATGGACTAGACTTCACAATTGGAATAAAATTAGAAAACTAGCCGCCATTATCAAAATCCTCCAGCTCTCCACATTTTCGGATACCAAATCAATTACTGTAGTACTAGATATTTCATTGTTAAACGCGAAAATATTCTAATTGAGCAAGGTACGCCTGATACCCACGAAGATAAACGAATCGTTCTACGCGTATAGAACCCCTCGACTCGTACGAGGTACGTGACACCTTGGTGCAAGATTACATACAACTAAGCAAACAGGGCCTAGCAAAATGTAAGACAATAAACGATCTGTACCTCTGCACCTCTAATCACCCGATGTTCAAAGCGATACCATACAGACCGTGCGAAGTACAATTGTACACAAAATTAACAAACACATGTAAAATGCGAATTATGACACTGAATCACACATTCCAGATAGAATTACAACTACCAGGCACGTGGATTTATATCGCACCGAAACCGATACAACTAGCAGTATAATAACAATAAGAAACAAATGTTCAATCACTACCACCAAATTCACAATAGAAACTAGAAAACAATGCGGATTAGAAAGAACATGGTACTACTTACCTGACCACAATTTTTTTGTCATCAGATGAAATCACACTTTCACAGCCTACTGTAAGTTCGTACGGAAACACAAATTTCAAGCTTAAAAGGATAATCGAACACCCCGAAGAATTAAATAAAGTTAGCAAACAAATTAGAAGACTTACAAAAACGATTTAGAAAAACCCGAAATTATACCAACCGAGTATCACCAAGCTTCTTTATACCATCCACAGTAATGGGATTGATCACATGAGGACCCATGCCTAAAGTTGCATACGTTGCAAAGTAGGATGCCTTCGTTCTTCACCTTCCTCTTCACTGACAATCCCCCTTCCTCCTTTGCACTAATCTGCTTCGAATTCTTCACAGATCATCCTCTCATTCTTTGGCCTCATAATTTGACTAAACCATATCACTTGATCGTGCATCGA